>CAJNIZ010000603.1:61760-83587 GCA_905231905.1 Symbiodinium pilosum | reverse complement strand
TTTTCCAGACCTTGACAGCTACTACTGTTAAAGCAAGACTAAACTCAAGCCTAGCTCCGCTAGCTTTCGTGACATGTCCAAATGCTCCGGTCTTGCCACTCGCAGAAGATGACACCTGCTTTGCGTGATAAAGACGCTGGCCATTCCATTACGGCGATGGTGGGCAAAGATCTCCTCAAGAGCTGACAGACTCTTTCGTCAAGCACGTTGTTGAGCAGCTCAGAAGATGTACAAAGCGACATGCGCGTTCATTCTAGTACCAAATTTAGCTTGCCTTGGCTCGCTTGTCCAGCAGGCGTTTTGCCTGCAAAATTGGTAATTCGTGATAACTCTGGCAGACAGCAACGAAAGCCAGCTGGACCAACGCTTTGTTGCTCTACTCTCCGGCACTCATGCAAGTCTTTGAAAGGCCTCTATCGACTTGCTTCCTCCCGGCGATGTCAGTGACAAACGGATAGCCTGCCACTGCAGACTCACTTTAGAAGAGGCCGCTGCGTTGGGAGACGTTTAGGGAAGTTCTTGGGAATGTTGTGACATGGAGTTAGAAACCATGAATCACCTGGCAAGACGGCTTATGACGAATCGGTGGAAGCTTTGGAGCGTTTGATTGATGCACGCCACCCGTTTCTTCCCAAGTGAAAGGGTGTGGGGAGCTTGCAGGATGCGCACGTCTACGAAGTAGAAACCATGGAGAAGCCTGCAAAATCTACCTCGTTGATAAGACCACATCATTTCCTTGGCCTGTGCTGAGCATGCAGCGGCAAAATCCAACATCCTGGAAGGCTCTGGGACTAGCTGAACACAAGCTGTTCGTGAGAGGATGCGTTACCAAGCACAGGCTGGACGAACTAGCTTCAAATACATTGTCAGAGCCTGCCCTGCACTGCCCGGGGGCTGCAGCAGGATGTGACGCGCGCTAGCTGAGTAACGTGCTGTTGCTCTCCAGTAATTTGCATCCTGATTCGAGCTCCTTTTAGGCTTCGAGGTTGCCAATTCGTCATGGCACTGCTTGAGCCTTGCTCCATAAATTGCTGGTCTTGCCCAGCGCCCCGTGGCCTGTGCCAAATCATCCTCCTCATGAGATTGAAGCTCGTCCTGAGGCAAAAATCGCCTCAAGAGCTTCTCCTGAAGTCCACAGGCCAAAAGCCAAGCTGCGAGCCAACGGAACAGGCATGTGCACCTTGGCACGAAAATTTGCAAAGAGTTCGCTTCAGGCAGAGCTGTCCAGTCGCTGCATAGGTGGAGAGCTAGACGCGAAGGAAACCGGTGGGTGAATGCAGTTGATAGAGAATGGCAAGGAGTGTGAAGCCTGTGGGATGAATGAATAGGTGAGTCAGGCATCACTTGAACCACCAGCTGAGCTCCCAAACGTCATCAACATCGCAAGGATCATGCTCAGGAGACATCTCCAGCGGTACCTCAGCAAGAGTGGGGCTTTGTGGAGCTTCATTTCCTAACTGAACTGGAAGCACCATCTGCGGCTGAATGCTCGCTGAGGAGAAGCCAGCCTCAGGACCTGGCATAGACACTCAGTCTGACCAGGTCATGCTGACATGTTTTCCGGGAGGCTCTTTGAGATGCTGAGACTCTGGCTGAAAGTCAGGGCCAGCACAAGCCTCTGGCTGTACCTCAAAGCTTGCGCTCGGAACAGCATCAATCAAGCAAAGCTTTTAAACAACACAAACACCTCACAAAACATTTAGCACAGGAAACGGTGTAGCACAACTTGTCCCCTAAAAACTGGGCGCCCGGACGGTGGAATGCGGGCGACGATGCCTTTCTCTGCACGTGAAAAGGTACACCCCATTGACCTGGAGGTATAAAAACGACTCTGACCAGGTCAAGCAACTTTCTGAGGCTTTCACTCCGCCGCATCCGCCTGCGCGACACAAACCAGCGAGAACGCATCAGGCGCAGCAAGACTTGTTGGACTTTCCTCGCGTGGCCTGAATTGCAACTGCTTGAGACGATGAGTTCTCAACCTGAACGCTGCGCAAAGCACGCTGATTTCTTGAGCAAGGTGAGAATTCATCGATTCTGCTGAATTGCTTCACCCTGAATTCCCTAAATCCTAGGCTAGATACATCTTATCTTCACAACTCCTCCTTCTCACAGGTAATAGGGTAGCTGCACAAAAGCCGATGAAAACTAAACGTGCTCAAATCAACTCAAGTGACATTGATTACAAGACGTCTGGAAAATTTGACCAATTTAAGTGAAAACCTGCAGACATGACTGAAAGCACGAGGCTCTCATGTATGTGATATTAGGTAGGTGGGCTCGAGTGTGGGCTCGTGCACGCTTGAGGTTTTGATGCTTCTATCCTAGCTTTAGCCCGCAATTGCCCGCAACAATGCTAGGAGGGCTACCCACTCATCTCACTTTGCCCCTGAAATTTGTTGCCACCCAGTCTTCAGCTACAATGCTGCCAGCGCTCGGAGAAGAAAAGGGGGGCTGCCATCCAAGAATCGTGCCACGAAGTTGCAACCACCAGGCTCGAACTGATGCCTCTCAGCATTTGGCCCCCGGCAACCATTATGCGATCATGACCATAGGGCAACATGGGTTCGTTGAAATGCTACGCTTAGACCCTGATCAGCACAAGTCAGCTTCTCAAACACAAGCTCCTGTACTTGACGCCCGCATTACGCGGGTGCGACCAGCCTCAGCAGAAACTACGGATGATGGCTTCTTGAGGAGTATAGAGGACCAGGGTACTGCTTGCTAAGCAGTCACCAAATTATGCTGCTGTGGGTCCGAGCTCCTGGCAGCGTCCACGTTTCTTGACTGCATGACAGAGGCCCATTGCCACCTGCATTCTATGTTGATACATTTGTGCGGAGCACAGAAAATCTCCTCAAACGTCGCTCAAACTTGATATCAGTTCCGTCCAAAGCTGCACAGAAGTTGGAGGAAAGCTATACGTACCTCATCCCTATCAGCACAAAAATTGATAGGAGTCCGCAAACCCAAATGCAAAGACGCAACACGAAATTCATGTAATTCAACAATCTTGTCAATATACAAATCTCGGTGGCACATGGCCGGAAGTCCGGAATGTCAGTGGCGACGACCAATGGCAGGGAGCGGTGTGTGGACAGGCAACTATCACCCTACCAGGCGTTGTCCGTCGCCGCACGTATATCCGGATAGACGGAAGTACGGTAGGTTTCGTTCAAGTTTAGTTTCGTCTGGGCCTGTGGCCAAAGCAAATATCTGAACCAGGAACATGGGTCCCCACTAACCCAGGCCATCTTGTAGTCTGTTTACAAACTGTCTTGGCCTGAGGATCCTTAGTGGCCGGAGTGTTGGTACAGGACCACAGAGACGAAACTTGATCTGGCATGTGGGGCACCCAGCAGATCACTCTTCACTACATCTTGCAAAACCTGTCGCAGGCGCACAGCTCGTCACAGTTACCCACATGCTCCTTTCCATCCAACGCACCAGCACAAGCCAGAAAATTGTGACAACCACATGCAAATGTTGATTCTCAGCCTTGCGAAGAACAAGTAACAGCGAACATGTCCCAACTGCCAACATACGCAGAGCACTCTTCCCCAGGCCCTCTACTACTCGCCACTCTCAATTCTCCACTCCACTCTCAACTCCACTCTACTCTCCAGTCCATTTTCTATTCCACGCTTCATTCCACTTTCCTTCTCGCTCTGGAAAAAATGAAGCATAGGAGAAGACTACAAAGCTATGCACAATCTACAAAAAGGAGTCTACACTACTCTAAGCTGGCATCCGGCAGCAACCGGGAACTGCGGCTATGCTCGTCAAGGGAGGGACTCAGGAACCATCCAGCGTCTCCTCACCTTGGAACTGCACGCTATTCACAGTGCGTTCGGAGCGACCGAAGGGAAAGAGAAAGGCAGTCGGCACATGGAGGGCTGCAGGGAGCCGGGAGGAGGGCCACCGCCAGAAGGCGTGGGTATAAGGCAGTAGGGCGAGTGTAGAGAGTCACGGCTCTGCGAACGGGGAGGCATCCTCTGAGCCAGAAGGCAGCCTGCGGAGGACTGCCCTGGCATTCTCACGCTGCAAGGCGATTGCGCGGCTTTGCAGGAGACGGTCTGTCTCGGCAGCTGGCTCCACACCCTACTCTCCACAATCCAATCTATTCTCCAACTCTCCACTCTCCACTCCACCACTTTCCACTCCACCTTCCTCTCCACCCTCGACACTCCACTCTCCACACGCTCCACTCTTCATTCCACTTTCCCTCCATACTGCTATAGCAAGAGCTCCACTGTCCACCCTCCTCACTCCTCCATACCCCGCACTCCACTCCTCCTCTCCATTCGCCAGCCTCCACTCCCATTCCTGTGACTGTTAACACCTTTGACACGCGATGACGACACAAGGGTCCACAAGCAACGACCGTTACAAGGATGGCAACCCTCATGGGTCCGGAATTTGAAGTGGAAACAGAACTCGAAACTGTCGAGACTTGGAGCAGGCAGTCAGCTTCAGATTCGCCCCCTATTTGGGCAACTGTGAAAGAGGCATAGTCCAATGTTTTAAATGGCCTCAGTCAGCGAACAGGCATGCTCCCACGCCCGCCTGTCTCCAAGAAGATTCGATGCGCGACAGCCTAACCCGCTTCACGGAATGCACCGCCAGGATTCCCTGCAAGCATTGCCCGGTCTGACGGTTCAGAGTTCAGACTTCTGCAAATACTTTGGAGAGATCCCTCACTCTAGGCCTTTCGGGGAGCTGTGCCATGTAGCAGCGCCAACGAGATTGGGATCACACGATACCGTAAACCCGCCTCGGCCAAGAGTGACTACCACTGTCGCCCTGGGAGGTACAGCTTGAGGCTCAGGCTTCCAGGATGACTTCGACGCTGACCTGATGCGTGCTGCTTGCCCAAGTATCGCTGATGAGCCTAGGGGCCTAGGGTCTTTGCTGCCTTTCCTGCCTGTGGAAATATCTTTTCGCAGAAGAACGGAATAAAAAGTGGAACGGGGGCAGGCAGGAACATATCTCCCAGGGTGACGGGTGAAATCATCATCTACTGTACAGTATTTGTGGTCATTATCTCCCCAACTCGGGCCGCAGAGCGCAAAGTTCGAGACTCCCGCACAGTCATCAAAGGAACGAAGAGCCACGTCCACTAATTCAAACCTCATGTCCAAGCATGATGCGAGCATTTCACGTCTTGGCTGAAACCAGACACTGGGCCAATGGCGCCTCAGAGCCTGCAGAGCCTGTTCAGGCGCGCAATCACCCGTAGCTGCTGGCTGCCACCAAAGTTGAGCAACTCGACACCGGAGAAGTAGTGACTCAAGCCCGTGCTGATGCGTGAGGCTTGTGTACCGCTGCTGCCGAAGCGCCAGCACTAGCAGCAATCTACGCAAACACCACAAAGCTCTGCTTGCTCTTTTGCGTTGTACCCACGCTGCCTCGAACGCGCCTTGCCACAGTGCTGGGCCAGGGAATGTAGGTTTGGACTGTGCTTTCACATTCATTCTCAGGAGCGCTGCTACTGATGTTCTGCTGATGCAGCTGTTGCTTTCTTGGTCCCTGGCACAACAACGAGCCCGACATCCAGGTTGGTGCAGTGGGCGCCAAGCCTCGCTCCAGCACCCCCAAAGATTAATAAGAAATACTGATACCTTCAGATACCTGATTGCCCTAATGTTTCGTACCATTGAAGTAGCAAGCCCCGAAAGGGCAAGGCAAGATGGATTCCTGAATGAATAGTTGAATTAAACAAGTCCAAATATGTCCTAACCTAACCGTCTTGACGCATTTTCAGGGTCTGGCGCCCCCTCTCGGAGAACATGCCTCTCCTACCAAGTGAGGCACAAATACACGCCGCAGCGTTTCAGCCAGTTCTGGGATTTGCTCAAAATGGCTCCACTGTAAGGATCCTGTTCTCCTGCTTCTCCATGGAGGTGCATGGTTGGCAAGCAACGAGAATGTGCGTACAGGCAAGAATATGCTTACAAGCTACCATATGCTCACACTGGCATCTCGCAGAACCAAACAGGTTATGCAAAACTCCTGCCAGAAGGCCACGTCGACATTGCTTCGTTCCTCGACCATGAGGTCGAAAGCCTGCATTCTGGGCTGTTACACGGCAGGATTGCACAGGTCTTCGCAAAATATTTGGCACTAGATGCACTAGTCACTAGTGTGTATTTGTAAACACTACACGAGCATCGTTAGATAATCAAGTTGAAGCCGAGAGGCACTTCGAAACGAACTGCTACGAGCATCATAGCACATCTACTGTCTGTTAACCTGCGGCATACAGTAGAAATGCGAACCTGCTCCAGCGCAAGTACGAGAACTGTACCCGTCACCCACCACAATAGACTATATCTCAGGCGTAAAATACTTCACGAAAGGTAGATGGCAAGCTGGTGCTGCACCCCGGCAATACTTTCCACATCTGCCTGGCCAGCACCGACACCGGACGGCAGCCAGGCCGATTCTCGAACCTGTTCGATCAGAGATTGGTCATCTTGACTCGGAACTCAAAAGCAAGATTTGCTGGCATATGCTGTTTTGCTTCTACGCGTTTGCATCTACCCCACCGGAAACTCTTTCACTAATCTGCCTAGCATCTATCAGCCACAAACCCCGCAATGCGTCCTCATGCCAATTGTGGTGGACGCGGCATATCTCCACCTGTGCGAAGTACTCCTGGCAAGTTCCAACAGCTCAATGAAGTTCAGTCTGCAGAAGTGCAGCCGCGAATGCTGACCTTGACATCCTCGAAGGCCATCCAAAAAATGGACATGGGGTCGTCCATCAGAACGCCTGCAGCATAAACATGCGGATCAAGTCACGTAGAGTTTGCATCGGAGGGCCGCATGTTGCGGATACACTGATCGACAGGCGGACGGATCCGACGTGCTAGGAATCCTTCATCGGACACTTTGCTTCAGCATGACTAGGGCTTCAAGCTCTTGCGTGGCTGTGGGAAACGGAGCCAGATGCCTGGACATATGGACTGTTCTGCCTGAGCTGTTGATGATGCCCAGCTGCTTCTGCAACTCGGGCGTCCATCCTGGCCAGTCCTGCACAAGAAGCCACACATGTGCAGCCGTTACCAATCTTCAGCCCAATCTTCAAAGCCGTGCTGTCGGTGGGCTACACCAGACTCTCAACTCTGCGCAGGCCTTGCCCCATTTTCCCTTCCAGGTGCGGGGTGCATTTTGGCCCCAAGGATTCCGGATCCTGCAAAGGAAGACGCAAAGCAGGGATGAACCCAGGGTCAGACTTGCGAGGCAAGCGGTACTTGGAGCATGGTCCAACCGTGTCCACCTTTGGCTTAGGCTGCAGCTTGACCAGTCGCGCGGTCTGCCCTTCAAGAGCCACCTCGCGCACAATTCTGCAAGACGCTTCTTTCGTCAATGAACAATTCCGAGTCCAAGCCTCTGCAAAATCCAAGATTCCGTATGCATGTGGTGCCTGCGAGGGACAGCGTGTTGCACAGAGCTAGCGTGAGGGCTACGTGCTGCCAAAGATGTACCTTTAGCGCTTCACAAGCTTGCCTGGAGGAAATGCTTCTAGTTCGTTTCTTGCAACACCCAGAAACTTGAAAATTCTTCCTCGCAGCCCAGCAGTCAGATTATGCGTCAAGAAGGCAAGTTTTTTTTTCTGCAGATATCAGAGCAACTTCAAGCACCGCGGCCTGCAGTCCCATCTCCTCGACTATGTGGGTCTTGGACTTCTCACAGCCTCAATCTTTTCAAGGCATGGCCAGGGTCCATCTGACCAAACGTCAAAATGACGTCAAAATCTGAAGGCCTTCTTCAGAGCAACCCGCGCCGAGTAAGTACCCAGCTTCCTTCAAGGGCAAAAGGGAGCGCAGGCTGGAAAACATCTCGATGTTTAGGTCCGCAAAATAGTGTGCAACGTTGACAAACAGGTCAATGCAGCCCTTTGCTCTGAAACATGCTGACTTCAAATGGAATGAAGACCAAGCCTTGCAAGAAAGTAGTTTGGACCAGATCAGGTCATCGTCATCACTATCATCACCTGGGCGGTCGTTTGCGTCGCGTCGCTGAAAGCAAATGTGTGGTCCCTACTGCCCTTTCTTCCTCTTGTCCGACAGTGGCGGAAGGCAGCTGGTCCCTGCATCAACTTGCACGGCTCTCTGACTGCTCTCCCACTGCTGGTGGGGCAGCACTTGACCAGCTCCAGGCTCGTTCCGGCCAAGCAACTGACTAGCTAGCGGTCTATCTCTTCAAGGGCTGACATCTGTCGCAATTTTCTGCGGAGATTTCCTTGTTTTGCGATTCATGACTTTCTGACTAGCTCAGAGGTGCTCTGGCGTTCTGAGAAGAGTTGTTTCCCTGTTCTTCAGGGGAGGCCATTCCCTCACACCAAGTTATGCGAGCAAGCCCAAGGAAAGACGCAGCGTCGCACTGCGGGATTCAACTGATGGGGTCTAACGTTGGGCTGCACAAGTCACAAGCCGTCACTTTTTGAGCTGCCGTGTCGCAGTCGAGTCATAGGACAAGCCCATCTTATCTACTGAGTAATTATATGGGATCGCTTGAGCAGTTGCTTTGCAACTACTTCGCCCTTGGGGCAATTCGGCGGCGACAGGTGCGACTCAGAAGTCTCACCTGATCCGGAACTAGATGCTTGCAAGGCCATCTGGAATAGAGAGCCTGAAAAGAAAAAGAAACACTTGCTGACCTACTGGCCTCCTCAACTTGCTGGGCCAGGTGAGACGGCATTAGCATTTGGCTTTCAAGTCCATTTTGTTCCGGCTGAGCCACGTCTTCAGGTCCTGCATGCCGGGGTTCAACTCCTTCGACTTGGCGGGGTTTCTGATGTTCACGCAGCTATCATTGTAGTAGCGGCAGTACTGAAAAGCGTTGTACCAATAGTCGGCAGCAAGGATGCCACTGCTGCAGTACTCGCCCTGATCAGCGCATTTAAAGCTTATTGAAGTTCCCAGAGCATGTGACAACTGGTCCGCAATCTCTGGGCCAGTGAGGAGCTCACTGCAAACTGGTACGCAGTGGCCAATAAATCGATCAGATGATTGGAAAATGCTATATGCACAAACACCTATATCCTCGGCAGCCACCAATGGAAGCGGCCTAGTCTTCATTGGGAGCATGAATGTCCGATGCTCAGAAACATTCCTAGGGACCATGGCAAAAGTGATCAAGTTCTCGAAGTAGAAGGCGGGGATGAGAAATGTAACTGGGAGATGAAGGTTGTGAAAGAACTTCTCACTGCCGCCCTTCCCGTCGAACATGGGTACCTCAGCTCTCAGGCGAAAGCAAGTCTACTTGTCTAGCTTCCTCCGCGCCGCAGCTGGGAACTGCTGGCCAACCCAAAGCGCTACAAGACTGATTTCAATCGAAGCTTCACAGACGCATCCTAGAACCTAGACAAGGGCATGGCTCAAGGGCGGAGCAATTGTTTGTGGGGCCATGCTCCAGGAGCAAACTGACCATCTGGATGTGACGTCAATGCCAAGCAAGCTCAAGGGCTGTCCATTTTCATGTACATGTACAGAAAGGCAACAGGAATCCAGATTATTGGGGCTCCACGCTGGGTTTTCCAGTACCTTCATGGTGCTTGGTGCCTTATACTTGTTGGGGGGAGAAGATGGTCTTCAGAACACCACACATGCACGAAAAAATGTGGAATGCGTAAAACTATGCCACATACGGATATACTTCTGGCAGATGGTTTATGATGCGTTCAGAATGTCCGGGGCTGCTTGACACGGCTCCGACCTATTCGGAGGCCGCGTATGGAAGCCAGACCAGCTGTGATGAATGGAGCGATTGGGCCGCAGTATGGACAGTATGGTGATAAAGAGCTCATGCAAGTCTGCCACCTGTAGGTGAGGCAGGCATATGGTGAGGCTTATGCACCTACAACTTACAAGGACCTGGTACATGATGCACATGGGGAAAGGAAGCGAGGCTCAAAGAAGCTGTGCAGGCCAGGCGCCACACTGCCCTTCTGGAGCCGAGGAATCCGAGAATCGTGCGGTGGCACAATTTGACGCGTATCTTCAGCGGTTGACCATATCACATGGTGGACCTGTGGGCTGACTTCAACTGCTTCTTTGCCGCCACCACTCAGTCGGCGCAAGAAGCAACAGCAACATTCAAGCAAAACAAGGTTAGTCAGAACAAGAAAAGGAAACGCTACCATGCGACAAGAACACCAGGCACATAGTAGACAGAGAACACAAGGGACATTTGAAAAAAAGATCAGCAATGGCAATAACCTTGTGGATGGCTGCACTAATACAGCGCAGCAAAAAAAACACTGAAACATTGCGCAGTTCAAAGAACGGGCAGGTTTGTAATCTGAATGCCTGCATTTCCGCCGCAGCCTCAGCGTAGATTTTTGCGTGCACACGCTCCTTCTCCGGCGAGAAGTGGTCCTCCCAACACTGACTGATACTTAAAAAACCGCAGAACTGTGATTCTCTTTGCGTCAAGCCTCTCCATCCAATCAGTTTATCTTCATAAAACAGCGGTCCCAGAAGAAGGTGATGCAGAAAGCACCATAGGCCCCATTCATTGCTGCCTTGACTTGTTCCTTGTCATCGATATTACACTGGAAGACTTCAGCGCCCAAGTCAGCCAGCGCCCTCGATGCTCTGGAGCACGCGTTTCGGCTGACTGCGCGGACGGCAAAGCTTCGCTGCGGATCTTGCCTCAGAAACTCAAACTCTGCAGTCACGAGGCATAGTAGAGGCACCTGATGGAATCTGCTTGCACTCTTATCGTCCTGCAAAACAAGGCGCAATATAGCACGCACTAGCGCACCACCCTGCGCACCAGTTGCACCAAATACTACGATGACCTTCGAGTTCCTGCAGGACGGGTGCCAGGAGATCAAAAAAGCCCCTGATGTGTTCTACTTAAGCTGTGGGCAGACACCCGTGGATAATTGAAATCTTCTCGGGTAACATGTGCAGGCCTTGCAGTGTTCAACACAAGTGACCTTGCCTGGGTTTCAGCAAGAACTCGCGACTAAGAGAATTTTGTCTTACCTCGTTCTAATGCGACGGCTATTTGTTGACAGTCAACGTCAGCTGTGCAAAGCCATGCTTCCGCCGCAAAGCTTGGACGTGGTCTGTCCCAGATGAGAACCATTCGCGGAAAGGCTGCACTGCCACCAGCTCACGGGTTCTTGTAATGTTCCGGATCTTGCAAGCTTCTTGGTTGCAGTCGGCGAAGTACTGAAACCTCACATCACATCGCACAAAGATTCTGTTGCAAGAGGAGCTCTGGGCGGATGTAGACAGCTTCATAAATTCAATCTGAGGCACATCGGTCCCAACGCCTCAGACTTGGAAGCATGCTTGGTGCGGAAGTCTGCTGGGGGCAAATATCTGAAGGTCACCTCTTCTCCCAGGTACTCGGAGAAGACTTCTGCTATCTGCGGACCAGTGAGTATGTCGCCACAAGCAGGCACGTATTTCCCGACCATGTCCTTGCCTTGACGGAGGATCCCATCGACACAGTTGCCAATGTCGTCTGCTGAGACCAATGGCATCGGCTTTTCGATTGGCAACTCAACAACAAGCTTACCATCCTGAAATCTTCGTGGTGCCAGGCCAAGGGCTTCAAAATCAAAGAAATTTTCGTAAAGGAACGATGTGACCAGAAAAGTTGTTGGTACTTCAGCTTCGCTGAAATAATGATCACTTCTGCCCCTTCCGTCGAACAGAGGTACTCTGCATCTGGACTTGTCCAGCGGCAACGACGTAGATTCGCTAGGAATGATTGCACAGGTATCTTCCTCAGCTATTGAAGAGCACTTTGAGAAGGGGCCGGAAAATATCTCTGGGAAGAACCCTAGGAGTTTGCTTGTGTTCGGCTGACGACAACCCTAAGAAAAGAACCCTCCGAAATTAACAACGTTGCAGGGCACAAAACTTAGTAAAAATGATGGCTTGTAATTGAGATCAAATCAAAATCCTCTGCTCCTTATCCTTTTCCTACTCCTGCTTCTCCTAGCACTACTAGCACTTCTTCTACTACTACTCCTCTGACGACAACAACGGCGAGGACGACGACGATGAGGATGACGACGAGGACGACGTCGAGGACGACGACGAGGAGGACGACGAGGACGACGACCACAAGGGGTATAACTCTTAAAGCGACGTCAACATTGTGGATTCATTCAGGCTTTCCAAAGGCACCATCCACTTCCAAAAATGTTCGCATCTCCAACCAACTGCAACCCTGACATCCACCGCTGCCTTCGGAGTTTCACACATACCCAGAAGTCAGTTTCCATAGCCTGTAAGGTGATCAAATCTAATCGGTAACCCCAGCTTTTCGGAAGCCACGTGACAGCTTTTTCGGCTATAGAGATGTAGAAAAGAAGAGTCCAGGGGCTCTTACGACTGGTAGTCTTTGGAGCTTACTACAACAACAACAACAACAACAAGAACAAGAGCACGTCCAGGTGTTCTGCTTGCAAGACTCTAGTGAAAACTACACCTTGTATGCCATGATCCCAAGGTGGCTTACAAACCGCACTTTTTGCAAAAATTGTGGGGCGTGAGCACGAGGTATGGCTCTGAACCGTCATGTCGTGCCTTTCACGCTTTTTTCACGCTCCAATGCTTTCACACCTGCCCATGAGTATATCGCACAAGTGTGCGTTTGATATGCATTTGTCCTATACGTTTGCCAGTTTGGGACTAGCAACACTTGAGAAAAATGTTGCACATTTTGCTGCAAGGCACAGATGTAGACCAAATTACATGCTGCAGTTTGGCCTGCTTTGCAGCAGCAGCGAACTTCTTCACTGCCAGCTGTACTCCACGTGCAGAAACGCTCAAAGAATCTAACGTGAAGTAAGCTCCATGCGCACCATCCTCAGCTACAAAAATCTCCTGAAAACCCACAAGCTTAAGACAAGGCATGCTAATTTGCTAAATCCATGCAGGACAAGAAAAGCTGCGAGCAGTTTGGCCAGCCCGTTCACGTCGCTTGCATGCTGTACAACCTCGCAGGTACGCACTAAAGCAACAATGACAGTGCAACTACTGCGTGAGTCAAGATGGATGGTCGGGAGTATGCAGTAGGACCAGTCTGGAAGGGGAAGCATGTAAGCTCTTCGTGAGCTCAGGGACTCTGAGACCAACAGGTTGACAGACCATGACAGACCCCATTCCCTTTGTTGGGCGGCACATCTTTCCTAGCTTGGCCGGGCCATGTTTCCTGCTGATGCTGAGACCTTTTCACCTTGGAGCACGCCGGGGTGCATTTTCACTGATTCTTGTTGCTGGGTGTCCATGTGATCGCACGATCACCGGGGCTGGATTCATCATTCGTCTCGTCTTGAACTTGGGGCTACAGCTTCGCATGCAACGGCAAGGCCAGAGTGGCTGGATCTACATGGGTCTACCTTTGAAGGGTGTGGCGAGCTACAGTAGACTGGTCTCTGGTTCATTACTAGCCCTGATTACTCCTCGCACACTAGCTCTGCCCTGTTGAGACCTTGCTTTTCACGCGCTTGATTGAATAAGAAATGTTCCGCACTTCTTAAGCTTGCCATCAAAGGCCACCAGCCATCGCAACCACCAAATTCACATCACACAGTACCTGCACATGAAGCCTTATAAGCCTAGCCCTACAAACTCTTTAGCCCACCTCGGCACCCAGCTGTTGAAGGCGCTGAGCTTCGAAGGATGTGACATCGGGCACCACTGCGCGGACCTTCCACCGGTGCTTCAAAAGGGACCTTGACACCTCGGCGCTCAAATGCTGCACATCCCCTCACAGGAAGCCTTCTTGTAACGTGCTCTAGCAAAGCTCTGTAAGTCACATGGCGCTGGTGTGCAGTTTGGTACAGGGAGTATCTCTACGTAGCAAGTCACAGCCAAATAACAGTGTCACCCTAACACATCTGAACACCAATCCCAAACCATGCTTGTCTGCCTCGCTGACCCAATTTGGTTGACTTCCTGCCAACCACTCTACCTGAAAGAGCCTCTCAAGACTGCCCAGATGCAGCGTTGCCCTCGGTGCTGATAGCATCGAACACCACTACGGGCGGTCCGCTGAAGGCGCTACCCATTCACAGTTCAGGGTCTAAGAAATTGCCTTGTGGCTACATGGGAACAGCTGCTACTGCTACACCGAATCGTCGAACAGCAATCTGCATGCCACATGGGTCACCCTAAGCCCTAAGTCCTCCTACGTTATGTATGACTCTTACTCATGATGAAGAACACCTTGTGGGCTGGGCTTGGGAGCAGCCAAATCTATGCCAGAGGTCATGCCTTTTCCTCAGCCAACTACTTTGGCAGCGTGCACACGCAGGCGTTAAGCCTAAAAACGTTGGCTTATGCTTTCATCAACTAGATTGTCAAATTTCCTCGCGTGCTCTGGAGTTCGAGAGACACTTCCTTGCAGAAGGAAAACCAGTGAACTTTTTTCCTGAGGTGCTCAACTCTGACCTCTCTGCCTCTGGGATGCCTCCGGCGCAGCACTACTGGCTGTTACGTGAACTGAAACAGACATTCCCTATTGTCCAAGCAGATCCCAGAAGGATCAGTCAAAGGACTTGGCACCTGGCTCTGTTCTCCAGGTACATCTGCTCCTCCCAGCAGAAGTCGCATCCTTTGTTCCTGCCGAGCCTCACGCGAATAAATGGACCGCTTCAAAGCCACACAGCCTGCTTGTGCCAGGTTCTGCATTGTACAAAAATGCCTTACAAACTGCAAATGGAATCAACAAGCAGCAGAGTCATCTGCAGCACTTCGCCCTACACTCAGACTATGTTGGTCTCGGTACGCACCGTTGAATTTGGACTGCCAAACCATGGAGCCCATATCCCACAAGGAGCTGGAGGGTCGTCCCATAGTAACGTTATGAATCATGCACAAGGTCTCGCGCCTGCCGTCTCTCCTCCTTCTCGCGCCGCGCAGCAGCAGGAACGTAAAGACGAAGACGCTGAAAGCAGAGCAGAGATCGCAACCAGCTATGTGCGAGCATTGTGGATCACAGAACAGTTCGTCTAAGATGTGAGCGGGTTCAGAAGCAGACAAACTGTTTGCGGCACAACCCCCCGCAATAACCACTCAACCCTGAAGATCAGCCCAGGAGTGCCCAAGTGCACATCTAAAGTCCTCCGCCACTCCGTCTGTCTACAGTTCCAGACACCTGCAGAAACGCCAAGCCCACCTGCGTCGGATATCCCGTGAACAATGCCAGAGCCTGAGCCACGTGGTTTTACAGCATGCATGCAAGAGCAACTAACATTCT
The DNA here is from genome assembly GCA_905231905.1 of Symbiodinium pilosum. Classification (NCBI taxonomy): domain Eukaryota; class Dinophyceae; order Suessiales; family Symbiodiniaceae; genus Symbiodinium; species Symbiodinium pilosum. Next base: position 68,351 of record CAJNIZ010000603.1, on the reverse strand, counting down.
CGAGTGACTGGCCAAGCAGTCCGGTGTCTGTTGCTCCCAAAGATCTTTAAGAACAATCAAACCAGAGGGCACTGTTGAGGACCTACGCGCTCCTTCAGAGCAAGATCATGCAGCCACATCTCGGAAATCACAATATGACCTAGCAGCAACAATTATCCCCAATAGTACCGCGAGGCCTTGAAATCCAGCATCCTCTCTCAAGCCAAGTTATTTGCTTGGATGCAACTCATTTCCAAACCCAGTCACGCCTTCAAAGAATCGGAACGACTTGCACTGCACAACGCTCATCGCAGACCCAAGCGCCCTTGGACATTTCCCAAACTGCAAGGCCTCTGCGAAGGTGCCACCCTTGAGTGCACCGTAGCAGCCTCAAGTGCAAACACGCATGCGAGAACGAAGCTGAAAGGACGAGCTGTGCAGCTCAGGAAGCCGTCACTGGAACTTCATGCTGGGTGCTCGCTCTTGTTTCCCAACATCATTCATCTACGGTCTACACATCAGAAATTGAAGTCTCGAAGCAACTCAATGTCTAGAGGTATGAGGGGATGTCAGAGAGTTTATAAACGACAACCGTAGCAACAGGACGAGGCTGCAGCCAAACAGTTTGGCAGCTGCCTGCGGTAAAGCCCCGAGTTGAGACGTAAGCAAACTTCAAGGACCGTTCTACTGTGGCAGGCCGATGCCTTCTCTACCAGGGGCGGCCACAGCTGCCGTCTGGCCCCCTGCGGAGGAGGAATGCTGTCCATCAACTGAGACGCAAGCCCAATAAGCGCAAGCACAGGAAGGGATGCAGCGAATTCTGTGCTCGCTTTTGCTTGCTGCCACACAACGAACGCCTTCTGACAGAAGCACTTCAGCTGCCCTTGCCTGTACAAGATTGCTACAGCTGTGCTGGGCGCCAGGATTCTAGCGCGCGCTTCCACGAAGCCACGCAGCTTCCGCAATGCTCATCAAAGTCTGATGTCACAGCAGCTGCAGCTGTGGACACAAGCTTTTTGTGCCGTCTGGGCATCATAAGTCTGATTTGACTCCCTTGGGGCATGCGCACTCGCCAGTTGCAACTTCGTGGACTGTACCACAAGTCTTCTACGGCAAGGACCCACATTGGGAGCGAAACACAGACGGCGACACTAAGATCACCATCTGGTTGCCTTGCTTACATGAAGCCACGTCTGTGGTGCCGTCATGACAAACTTCAGTGAAGCCCATATGTCCAGGTCACTACCCGCTACAGTAAGGCTGCGAATAATCGCAACAACCTAGCCCAACGCGGCGTGGCCCAAGAACTGTTTCCCATTATGATCATGTGACCATGCAACCTAGGGCCAGTAGCTTCCAGCGTAGGTGATGCGGGCTGTGTAGACCTTGAGACAGGTACTGGCGTCATACAGCAGTTTTCGAGTCATGCTATCCCATTCCCTCTTGCCTGAGGCTGAAGACTGCAGAGCAAATCGCGCAACCTCAAGTTGCCAATGCTTTGTGAACGCGCGGTTGCTGTACCTGTCACCACTGCCCTAGGTCTAGAAAGCACATGTATTTGCCGTATGCACCACCGCGCCTCTTTTAAAAGGCCAGGCTTGCTTGCATCCCAGTGGCGGCTGATAGAGATCTGGCATCAGCAAGTCGCCTGCCATGGCCAAGCCAAGAATTTGGCAGGCTCTCTGTCTGTTGCGTCTGCAAGTCCAAACATCTAAGAGCACCTTCTTGCACTGAATGATGCCATATTCTTTCTGCAAGCTGTGGGACCACTTTGGCACATCGCGGGTGAAAAGCGATGCTGCCGAGGCCACTATACTAAGTTTTTGAGGATCAGGCATTCCGTGTTTTGAAATCGTGTGGCAGTATTTTTGATTCTGATTGTTTCGCACAAATGCGTCATTCACTGTAGCAAGGGCAACATTGGCTCTATGTACATTCTATTGCAAGGTTACAGGGAAAATTGTACGTGCCTTGTAGGACGGTTTTGATGAGACATAGATATTGGCACGTGCAGCAGTTTTGACTTTCCATGTCGTGGAATTTGCAGGTTTCCATTTTTGAGTGATGGAAGCAACATGATTTTGTTGATTTCGCGATGCACTTCTGCTGTGATTCTGCAGGGAAATGCTTGCGCACCATATCTGGAAAGTTTAGAGGCACACTTGCATTTTAGGTGCAGCAACAGGCTTTTAAGAGCTGGATAAGCTCCATGCTGTTTTGTCTCAGCCGAAAGCTCTGTGGACCACGAAGTCTGAAGCCAGCAGCATGCACAGGAAAGATCACGCTGGTTTCGAGGAATGAAGCAGTGAGCAAAGAAAGCCTCGTTGGAAACTTCGGCGCTGAAGTTGTTAGGTCATGAGGCCAGAAGCCGTTAGACAAAGATTGACAAAGCGCAGCCTGAAACTTGTGGGCGGGGCACAACAAAAATTGAACACATGGCCCGGGGATGAAAACGTGCCTGCCTCATAGCTGGGCTTTCTGGGGACGTATTGGCTTCAGCTTCCAGCGTGAAAACATGAAGGATTCCAGGGTGTGCACTTTGCCAAGCGTAATTACCCTACACCACCACACTTCCAAACCCCAAGCATTCCGCCGCATCCCCGGCAAACGTTAGGAACCCCAATCCAAGAAACATGAAGTTTCGCAACTGTTCCGGGAGACCCGAGCTTAGGCTGGACCCATCACCCAGATGCTGGCCATCTTTACTAAGGCAATGGTTGGGAAATGTGGAGCATCATGCAGCCAGCCTGGCAAAATGCATACAAGCCGTGTTCGCCACACACCCTCTGTCCCTACTGGACTCAATGCGGTATGCGGAGCAAACTTGACTGTTCGTGACCTCCTCGGTCGTTGGCTGGCTTTGACTATCAGCCAGAAAAACAAACAACGGACGCATGAAGCAAGACGCACCTTTATCCGCATCTTCACCAGGAGGCTGCCCTCTGCTTGTCGGCAACACAGGCTCGTCTGTCCGTTTGTGAATCACCTCTCAGAAATTCTGCGGAATCAGTCCGCAGCTCAGAGATTGCAAGCCGTGTTAAAAGATGTTGGAAGGTTCATGCCCACCTTTGCCCTGCAGCCGTCGCAAAGGTCGAAATCGCAAGCTCCACAACCCCACAAATGATCACCTGCTTTCACCTTGCAAGGCATTAAGTCCACATCCATCCTACCACTTTGGGTATGCTGACTGGTTGCCTGGCGATTGCAGCCGTCACATACGTATTGACCATGCGGGGTGGCATACCGCCGCAAAGGATGATCCTGCACTTGCCACGGCGTGGCCAGGTAGAAAGTGAAATCTACAGGGTCACACAGAGCAAAAGACTAGCGAGCAAAGCCAAGGAGCAGGACACAAAACACTTACAGTCGGCGCGTTCAGCTTAAGCGCATCAAGGCCGACAAGAAAAAGCTCCAACGGCCTTCGGACATCGTAGTTTCGGCGGCATTTGGCTGGAAGGACCCTGACCGGGCGCACGATGCTCGCGAAGGTGCCTGGACTCTGCACCGAGCATGGTTAAGGGTTGTTGATCGAAATGGAGTTTCGGCACTCAGCATGCTGTGCTACATCAAGGTGTTACCGCGGTAAGCCTAAACAGAGCTGAAACTTCCAAAGAAACTTCAACAATGTTCGCGCATTGCCTGCTCAATCTTTGACCCTACTGCGAGCTGCACAGTGCATCATGACATTCTACATGCCACCAGCATTACGGCGATCGAGGGTGCCTCCATATCAAGCCCCAAAACAGAGCTGCATCACCTCGACCTCCTGATTTGTTCCAGGACCTGCACTCTGCACATCAGGATTTGTAGCTGCTGCGTGGCTGGCTGCACGCTCTAGACGAGCTGTGCATCCTAAAAAACCACTTCACACGTCCAATCCCCAGCCTGCTTTCAAATCGCCAGCCCAAGTGAGTGCCGCAGTTCCTGCAGATGGCCATGCGCCAAATCCAGCCTGGTGATGGGCTGTGGCAATGTCCAACTTCACTGCAAGCATGCAGGAAAAGACATTATGCAATGCACGAAGCAAGGTGCCATAACAGGTGCCTTTGAACCACGTAGTGCCGTCATCATATTCCCGGCCCTGCACGCAGAGTCACTTACGAGGTGACCCTGGCCCTAGCCTGCACAGCCGACCTGAGGACTTCTTTTGGGCGGTCATACACTGAGTGAAATTCGATCCTCGGCAACTGCGCCTCCAGCACGCGAGAACTGTCCTGAGTAAGATTTGTGGGCTTAGCTGCCTTCATGTTGTGAAGATCTGCAAGTCTGGTCAAGCAAACAGCCTCTCGTTTAGATCTTGTATGAAGCCTAGACCCAAGATTCGCTTGCAACTATGGCAAAAAGCATTGAAAAAGACCGTTCAACAAGGAATGAATGTCAGTTCTGGGCAGCATGCTTGAACACACTAGGAGCCTGAGCCCTCGGCCAATGTCAAAGGTGCAGCCATACCTGGGCAGGCCACAGTAACGTTGATCACTACCATCCCCTGCTGAGCAGTCTTCGAATGTAGCTGAGAAGCGGGTTGGTGTGTGTTGAGCTATCCTGCAATGGCACTTGGAACTCGACTCAATGACTCCTTCACATCCTCTTGAACAGCGACTCCTTACAGTGCTTCTGTAGGGCCACAGCAGCATCACAACCTGTGCTAAAGGTGAGCTCAGAGCTTCAAGGCTCAAGATGGGCTCAGGATGGGCTCAGGATGGTCTGGTAGTTTGCCGTGCAAAGCCAAGATGCATCAACATGTGAGCAAAGGAATTCGTCTCTGCTCGTAAGCCTGTAGTGCATCCAAGCAACTGGAACACCTGCAAATTTGGAACTTCAGACTACTTATTGTTGCATGCGTAGCTCAACGAAGGCCCGTGCTGGGGCGACACAGCTGCTGGGCACAACAAAAATGCTGCCATTTCGTGACAGGACGCAGCACCACCAGCACAGCCAAACAGATGTGCTATGGCCATCTTGCAGAGCAAGCCATACACGCTTAGAAGTTAATGCTTTAAGGCCTCAGGGAATTCGCATCAGGAGTCCACGAGGGAGAAGAGGAGTTAGACTTTAGACATCTGGAATGGCATGAGAACATGGGTCAAACTTGCGTCCTACTGCAGTAGCGATGAATTTCAACTTTATCCAAGGCATCTGCGAGTTTGAGCTAGCTTCCCTGAAGCCATTCCTGCTGTCCAAGGCACACATGCACGGTGCCTTCGCAATCCAGCATTTGCTTCATGCGCAGCTCGCTTTTCAGCACAAATGCCTGGCAGTTAATGATCGTCTGAAACTTAGCAATGCATCTAAGGCGGCCCGATGAGAAACGAAAAATGCCCGCAGCCTCGGATGCCGCCTTCGCCGCATCCAGTAGAAGAGCAAACGCAGGCGGAGTCTCGGGAACGTCATGACCGCGGCAGGCCAAGATTACAAGCCTGAGCATGGCGCTTAGCAACTTCTTCCGTGCACGATTTACGCAGAAGATGGTTGACAGATCAATCAGAAAGCTGAGTGGCTCGGAGTAGCTGTTGATGTTGGTAGGGGCATCCTACATACCAATCACGCTCTGCTCCCGCAGCATACATCCTCTTCACCTGCCTTGGCCCCAGCAGCACTGTTGCGGCACCATCCAATAGCCTCAACGCATTGTAACTCACTTCATGCTATGAGCATTGTCTCCAAGCTTGGCAGTACAAATCTTCGTCTGTCCGCTCACAACACTTCATGCCATCTCCCTCATCTTGTATTCTGAGTATTGAGATTGTTTTTTCCTATTTGACTAACTCCGATTTGAGCCCTCTACTGCGCTTCAGGCTGCTCGGCGGCAGCCTGCGCATCCTTTCGTTTTGAGTGTGTCTTGAGCGCTTCTTGTTGTGGCGAGCCCTCGAAAAGCCTTGTTCCGGGAGCGGGCAGTGTTCTTCAGCCCATAATTGCCAACAATAACTTTATCCGACCCTTCGCCAGGAAGCCGCCATACCATCACGCTTCCCTCCATGGACCATGCGGTGGATTGGCACACCATGTTCTTAGCAAGCAGGCTCGTCGTGACTGCAAGCCGTTTGTGCAGCTGATTTTGCTTTCATGCAAGGCTGGATAGCAGCTCGAAGTTATGAAAAAGAGAATCCTCGGGTAAGATTCGCTAAGTCTTGCACTTTGCGGTTTGTACAGCTTCCTGCCCGTCCTCTGGGCTTACAAGAAGGCTTCCCCTCCACCTAGCTCATCCAACAGAGCAGGAAAATTGAGCTGTCTCTATCACGACCATGAATACTACTACTGCTGCCACTGCTAGTGCTACTGCTGCTGCTATCACTTGTACTCCTGCTGCTGCTACTACTGCTGCTGCTACTACTACTGCTACTGCTACTGCTACTGCTACTGCTACTGCTACTGCTACTGCTACTGCTACTTCTACTGCTGCCGCTGCTACTACGACTGCTGCTACCGCTACTGCTACTGCTACTGCTACTGCTACTGCTACTGCTACTGCTACTGCTGCTGCTGCTGCTGCTACTTCTACTGCTACTGCTACTGCTACTGCTACTGCTACTGCTGCTGCTGCTGCTGCTACTACTACGACTACTACTACTACTACTACTATGACCATTGCTATTACTATTATTAGGACTATGA
>CAJNIZ010000603.1:0-61660 GCA_905231905.1 Symbiodinium pilosum | reverse complement strand
TATATGTATATATATATATATTGTTCCCTCAGGAAGCTTGCTGTGTGCATGCCCTGGACATTCTGTTGGGGTGTATTGAACGCTTACTTTATATGCCTGAACACCTTTGACCCTAAGCTCTACACACCGAGACACCATCACTGTCAACAGTCCCTGGCTAATATTAGATATAAGCCGCTAGAACCATACGCATCAAACTTCCACATATTCGGCCTAAACAACTCAACTTAAACCCTCAACCTCAATCCCCCACATATGCTACATGATACCATATTCTATTACATTGTATGGTATTATATTGCATTATCCTATAATGTACTCATATTATATGCTATTATATTACCTTTTTCTTTTGGATTATGCTATAATATAGTTATATCATACTATATTTTTGAATATACCACAAGATACTGTATTATAGATTTGCTGAAAGTTTATGAAGGGACCCTCATTTTGAGACGTGTAACATTCTCGCCATGCTGACTGAGCGGCAAGCAGGCGGGGAACTCAGAAGGGGTCTTCTTGATACATGGTCCGGTGCAGGGTTTAAGATCTATAGTCCCCTTAAGTAGATNNTACGGCTTTGGGTATATTGTAATAAGATCCCCATATACCCCAGATTCTATCTACTTAAGGGGGACTATAGGATTACCTAGAAATTTGTGCTTGAGAGATTAAGGAGTAGGATTTAGGTTGTCGCCAGATCGTGTGCCTGTTCTTTCAGGGTACGGGGATATCTTGTCTAAAACTCCTAGAATCCCTTTTAACAAGCCCCATAATGCTCCCCTATATTAGTATAAAATCCCCTATAGAACCCCCTCTAAGATCCTACTCTTCTGGGCAACTGCTGGGTGTAGATAGGGGAAGCCTGTTGTTGACAACCAGCTCTGTTGAAATCCAGTTGTAAAAGAGCTCATGAGGGAGTCATCTTCGAGGGCTTTAGCTTCGGGATCCAGGGTTTAGGCAATTCAAGAAGCAACCTTGTTTTGGGAATTCTTTGGCCGATATTCATAGGGAACGTATGAAAGCCATGGCTGGGATGTATGGGGTGGGCGTCCTTTCGTAAGATCTGCGCTTACCGCATCCAAGTGGTGCCTTGACTTGGAATGAGTTAATGTGCATGCAAGATGTATATATTCCCTGGATCACAACATGGAGCGGTGTGTGGGCCTTTCAAAGGACCGAAGCCCCTACAGTGCATATAGGGATAATGGAAAACAAAATGGAAACTATAGGGATTATAGGTATTCTAGGGATTATATAGGGGTTTAATATTACTTTAGTACCATACTTTCCACGGTATGAGGTGCTTAGGGTCATGCAGGATCTTAGTCTCAACCGCCCGAGGCCTCCCTCGGTCCCAAAGCTCGAATTCATGCTGTTCAAGGAAGGTATAATGTAGGGGTTATATAGGGATAATGGAAAATGAAATGGAAACTATGGGGATTATAGGTATTATAGGGATCATATAGGGGTTATATAGGGGTATAATATTAAAGATGGGCTTGCTGGCAAGTAGATAGAATCTGGAATTGCTCAGAATGCTAAACCCTGGCCCTAGACCCTCAACCCTATAAACAAGATCTCCATATGAGCCATTGTCTAAACTCCTTAAAGGGGGTTATATAGAAGATCTCCATATGAGGAGTATCTTATTTGGGGATACTATGGTACCCAATATAGAGTAAGATTATATCCTCCTTTTTGGGTATAGTATTTCATACAAGGAATATTATCTTACTAGGTTCAACTACCAAAAAAACGTTACTCATATACCCCATACCCGATCAACATACGGCTGCACCCCCGAACCCAGAGTTCATCGCTGAAGTAGCCCGCTCCTAGTCCCAAACCCTGAACCCTACACACTACATGTAGGGTTTAGGGTTTGGGGTTTGGGGTTTAGGGGTTTAGGCTTGAGGTTTTGTGGTTTAGGGTTTAGGGTCTAAGGTTTGGGGTTTAGGGTTTAGGACTTAGGGTCAGGGTATTCCTAAAAGCTACATCATCTTCTTCGAAACTATGCCCAAGCGGCGGCTTCAGGTCGAGTTCTGTGAAGCATCCAGGTCTCCGGAGGACGGGCCTGCACTACGCCCCCACCCTAAACCCTAAACCCTAAACCCCCAAACCTAAACCCTAAACCCCCAAGGTCTACACCTTAAACCCCCAACCCTAAACCCTAAACCCAAAACCCCCGACCCTAAACCCTAAACCCCTAAGCCCTAAATCCTAGTTGAGAGGGAAAAGGTTGGGCACCGGCGTCTCCGGAATTCCATCTTCTCGTCACGGGCGGGTAAGAAGCCTGTCAAGTTCATGTCTCGAACTGTATATGTGCACATAGATAGAGGGTTTAGTGTTCAGGGTTTAGGATTCAGGGTTTAGGGTTAGTAAGTCTATAGATCGGGTGGTTTGCCAAAACAGTAACTGTCCTTCAAGAGCATTTCATTACCTTGAAGATTTTTGCTTTAACCGTTACTGTAAGGGGAGTAACCCAATCTATAGATGGAGGGCAGGGGCCTTAGATACCTAGCCTTACGGATAAACCTAGAAGAACTCGGGATGGGGGGAGAAATCTACTCGTAGACTTGCGGGATAGTCATGTTATTATGAACCCTAAACCCTAAAACCCAGTCCTTAATCCTAAAAAGAACCCTAAAGCGCACGTTTCGCAAAGAGGAATAGTCCCAGGCCTCCAGAGGGTTTCCGTGAGGGGGTCCCTAAACCCTAAACCCTAACACAAACCGTGGGGGGGTTGGATTTGGAATCGAAGCCGCACTCAGATCTTGGCTGAGATTCGCTATTTCGGCTCCTGCCGCCTTTAGACCGTCTACGAAGATAGACTGACGTGAACACAAAAGGGACTTTTCCAAAATTAGGGGTAATTTTTTGTGGATCCCAATAATGAGGACTATAATTAGTATGTTGGGGGTCTATATTGGCGTCCTGTTTTGTTAGGAAACTACCAACACTCTCAACCCTGACAGCCCATCCTACACTCTACGAGCCCCCATCCCTAAACTCCAAGCTCTCAACCCTAAACCCTTAAGGTTTAGGGTTTAGGGGTTTGCGGTTCCTAAACCCTAAACCCGAAACCCTTAACAGGGTTAGGGTTCAATTCAGAATCCTAAAGCCTCAGACGGTGCATCCTCGATTCTTAGTCGGAAATCTCAGACCCTGATCCCAACGACTCACTTGTGTTTATTAGGGAAGGGGACCACCAACCACCGCCGCCGCCGCCGCCGCTACTACCACCACCACTACTACTACTACTACTACTACTACTACTAGCCGCCCCCCCCCTAGGGCCTACACTTTACGAAGCATGGAATATAAATTCCCCGAGGAGGCGGCTAGTAGCAGTAGTAATGTTAATGTAGCGGTTGCGGAGCTAGCAACAGTGGGTTGAAGGGGCCCTTTTGTAGTACAAATCCTCCTCCTCCTACTCCTACTCCCACTCCCACTCCTACTCGTGCTGCTCCTACAACGACTACAACGAGGGTATAATAATGTGACTAATAATGACAAGGAATAAACGGCAATGATACTGCTGCTGCTGCGATGAGGATAGCGATGATGATGATGATGATGATGATGATGATGACGATGACAACGACACCAATGGCGATAACGACCACTACTGCGGCTACGATGACAAACACTGAGACTTATCCTCCACTACTAGTAGTCTACTAGCAATAGCACCGCACGATGACAGGATGAGAAAACAACAGCACAATTTAAAGTCATTCTGGAAACTACTACGACTACCATTACTACCGCTACAACTGCTGCTGCACCACCACCAAGGTGGAGTATTAATTAATGCTACGTACTTCTCATATTGTCAAGAGAAACACTATTGCTGTCAATCCTTTGTGTTTTTGTGAACTACTACAGCTACTACCACCAACCAAGCCTACAACTCCAAAATACATCAAAACCACCGCGGCGTCAACACCATGACAACGACACAAATGATGTCCCCATAGCGCTCAAGGCTTGAAACTCTTGCACAAGCTGGGATCTGTATGTTTCCCGGGCCTTCAACATAAGGCATGCTGAGACTCGTATGATGCGATACACACATCGTACTTTCACACGGGCTGTGGCAAGTGCAGTTTGGAGTCTTGGGGCCCTCGCCTATCGAGGAGATCATGAACAGCCAGCAAAATCATGGCCACCCTGCAAGCCCTGTGTCTAATTTAACTCTTCCAGACCCAAAAAACTACCTTTCAGGTCCTTTGAGGACTGTGCGCTGGCATCTTCGGCAAGATGCGAGTTGTCAAAGCAGTTACAGCAATCAAAAGCAACTCACAAGCCTCTTTGCGGTAAAAAATCCTGCCTGCAATGCCACCTCTGGCGCAATTTGCCAGTCCGCGGCATGCTCTATGCGAAGAAAACTGAAGAAATGAATATTCCACTGCATGCTGACTGGCCGAGGATCTCTGCAATGCTTCCATGAACTGAAGATCCTGAGCTACAGGTCGCGAATACAAGATTCATGAAAGTTTCCCAGTGACTCGCTGATGACTTGAATTTGCGTCTGCGACTGCCACTGTGTCTTGCACGTAACAAGCGCGCTGCGGTTTGTGCGGCTACCTATTTCCAAAATGGTCTCTTCTTGATACTGCAGAAACCATTACCTATGCAAACTCAAGCCCTGCACGGGGGCAAACTGGTGAACATCACTCGGAATGTAGTGCTGACATGTCTTAGATCTGCATAGGGCAAGACGTCCTGCGGGCCCTCAGTATCCGGAATCGGCTGGCTCAGCCACGCCACCCTTCAAGTTGAGAGCACATTGATCCCAACTTCATGTTGTGCTTCCAACACACTGCTTCACGGTTGAACATGAAAGCAAATGGTGGCTCTCGTCCGCAAGGCATCGGCCTGCTGAAGACATGGCTGAAGCCATACCTGAAGGCTCACATCACCACAAGGAACAAAACACACTCCACATGCTCCTAATTGTGTGCTACATGGGATCTACAGTTGCGAAGGCTGTGTTTTGGTAAGGTTTGTTGCTATGGCCTCGTTAGGAGATTCAACAAAATCGTACTTTTGACGGGCTGGATGCTGGAGGTCTTCTCCCCTGGGCTGGGCGGAATCCAGCTGCGGATCCCGCGATGTGAGATCGACCCAGCGGAAGGCCCTGCACTTGTCCAACATTACAGATTCTCGTAGTTGAGAGGTATTTTTCGTGCTGCCTCTCACGGTAAAGCTAAGACAGAAAAAAAGCTTTCCTTTCAGCGTAGCTTCTGGCTCATGAGAGATAAAGTGTGCCACGTCTGCAGGGCAACTGCGCCTTTTCCTTCAAATTGCGAAAAGAAGCGTGCTTTCTGACCGAAAAATATCAAGCTCTTGGCAAGATGTCGGTCTAGCGAACACATGCGCCGATGCTGCACTGACCAAGCTACCGACACTGCCAGCTTGTGTGTCACCGCTTGCAAAATCCCTAGCAGTCCATCTTCACCACAAGCAGACACAAGCTCTCGTCGCATGATGTCCAGGTAATCCTCTGCGTACCTCTGCCAAAGTCACCATGGAACAACTCTTCTCGGTCATGCACCTTCCTTCTGTACGCAACAGGCAGGGAAATGTCACCCCATGCCAGCCAAGAAGCAAGCACCCATCTTCAAAGATGGCAAGTGCAAAGCCACGCGACATCCTGAGCAAACGAAACCATGTTTTACTTCCATGTGCTCCTTGTCATCTTTGCATTTCGATCCAGACGGTCGTTGCAGTAAACAGCTCTTTGCAGCCAAGATGGTAAACGGGAGTGCGAAACTCTGTGATGAGCGTTCTGTGCAGCAGCTGCTGTGTGGGTGGCATAGTTTCTGCCCGGTGGCATGCAAGCAATGTTCCTCGTGAAGCCTTTGGTCCAACCTTCCTTCCGTACCTGCCAAGAAGGCGGATTGCAAACCGGCAAGGCCAGCCCCGAGTTTCCAGGCCAAGCCTCAGTTCGATGGGGTCGCCCACGTCCCCACCTGGAAGAAAAGTTGCTTGACGTCATTCACAACGAGGATATGCATGACTCAAATCTTTCCCCTATGTTTTTTTAATGAGGAGTTGCGCAAATGTATGGCTTGCAGACTGATCTAATGCTGGTTGATATTGGCCCCCAAAGCCATCTGCACTGCATGACTCTTGGATTGGTCGTACAAGAGCTCTTTGGGAAGAACTGAAAACCATGCCATTCCCGTTTGACCCCAACTGGACTGCGTCTGTAACTGTCACCTCGCAATTGCGCCAGTTCTGGCCCATAGAACAACTTAACAAGTCTGCAGCTGGAGTCTGGATTCGTCTTCACCAGTCAAGATTAGCTTTGTCCGGGCCACTCCGTCAGTTCTCTGGGATCATCAGAGCGCAGCACCTGAAAAGGTTCAAGAAAGCACAGCCAAAATCAGGTCCCTTAGGCTCGATTGATAGCTGAGGTTTTCTGCGGCATCAGAACAAAAAGCTATGCTTTCTCCGGCTTCGTACTCTGAGGAAAAAACGTTATATACAAGCAGGTAGGGTTGCAAGGATAACGGCAACCATCATGATGGCAGTATTAGCATGAGCTGAGAATGTGTGCGGCCACAGTACTGCAGCCATGGCATCGGCGCCTGTTTCCTGTCGTGCCGTGAGAGCAGCTAGGGACACTGAGGATCGTTGAGGCATGCTGCAGTAAATCCCGCTACCATACGAGTCTGAGTCAGTATCTGTCTGTAATCCATACAACCTTTCTGATCATGCTGGTCTGCCGTCATGAAGCTCTCTGTATCTCACTCATTTTGTGCTACTGACTTATGGCAAAGATCATTCACAGTTGTAAGTTCTGACTCAGCCGGCCTCCTGCAGTCGAGGCGAGCCTGGTCGTGCAGATTTCTCGGCCTACAGATGCAGGCAGGAGCCAAGAGCAGCAGCCCAACAGCTCCATAGTCGGGCTTTGGTGGATACCCGATCCCCTGAAATTTGTCGCTACATTGTCTGCCGAAGGTTTTGCATGCACCGGCCAGGCTTGGGAGCCTGGAAGAAATAGTAAAACACTCTCGGATCCTCTGCTCGCCGCTCCAGCATGTAGAGTGAAGGCTCCTTAAGCAGGCGGCAATGCTAAACATGTCCCCAGGCCTTTCAAGCGTCTGCACCGAACATGCTCCGCTCGAAATGGTGCATCTCCATTTAAAACGGGGTCGAGAAACGGACCCTGTGTCAATCACTATCAGCTCTCGTGGCTCGTAACTCTGACGAAGGAAGTTCTCGTACAAGAGCGGGTGAAAGGCATGCCTGATACGTGAACACGCGCATGGCAAACTTACAATAATCATTTTACAGTTCACACAACGAGCCTGCCCTGGCTGGTGGTACAAATCACAGACATCAGCTCATTGACCTTCAGGTGGCCTCACGGCACCGACACTTCTAGCAGCAGCATCCCCTGTCAGATATGCTGCAATCTCATGGCTGGGGAACTAAAGCCTGTCCAAGCAGCTTTTGGGCACCTGATCGTCCATCTCTGCATGATCGCCTGTGCGCAGGATTGAACATTTTTTCAGTGCCGACCGAACACGCGAAGCTAGAATGCCTAGGTCGAAGACGCCTCCAGAAAGCACCTTGGCGAATGAGGTTGCTGTTTTCTGCAGAGTCAAGACTAGCCCCATAGGAATTGTGGTCTTGGAGGCAACCGCCGCATGTAGCAAAACAAAAGCTGTGATTGCTCCTCCTACCAAGTGGCATATAAAGCTGCAGCTGCTGGTTCCCAGTGCTGGCTACGCGAGGGCAGAGTGCAGCCTGCACGCAGCTTTCCATGCAAACGGTTGCCTAGCGTCTTGGCATCACTCAAGCTTTGCTCTTATGGGCTCCTTGGCTCGTGCGTTGCAGACCCATGGCAGGTTAAACATGCTGCACCAGGCCTGGGAGAGATCCTCTGACCTTCATGCGCTGCAGCCAGGTTGTGGCAGAATCATGCCTGACAGAAAGCAGATAACTACCAAGTGTGGCACACTGCATGGCACTTGGCGTTCTGCAACACGAAAAGTAAGTGTCGGAACTGTCTCTGGTTGACAAGCTGCCATACTGTGAGATCGCGGTGCTCCACGGACGGGTGCCCGCAGGATCTGCAAACCTACATTTGCCTAATCTGCAAGGTCTCTAGACTGACTCTATTTGCCTAACAAACCTAGCATGCTAAAACTGGGCTCCTCTGTCGAGCCAGATCGAGCCCCGTATCTCTGCTCAGCCAAGCGAAGTTGGATTGGCCTCGGTTTGGTTGTCCAAAGCAAGCCCTCGTGCCATGCAAAGGAATGCACGGGCACAAAGCGACAGCAACTCGCATGTCTCGCGTAATTGCATAGGGATGCTTGGCTGCATTTGGAGGTACATAGCTCACACAGCCTGCCTTGGAGTCTCCAGTCAAGATCATCGTAGAACAAGCGTGATGGCTGCCAGGGCTTTGTGCAGCCAAGGGTCCTCTTTGCAGGATCCTCTAGGCACTCCAGAACTGTCGAAGGATAGAACATCCGCCATGGGCTAAGCAGGCTGGGCAGCGTCATCTCGCGGCATGCACGTGTAGCTCCAATTCAATGGGGGTAGAGCTCGAAAGTCAAATGCCCCATTAAGTTTGTGTATTCAGAACAGCTATGTTCTCTGGATGAGGAATAGCTACTGCGACCTCTGCATTGTGCGCTGACAAGCAGGTTGAAGCTCAACGTCTTGTTCTGCTCAGATTGCCTTGCTTGCACATTCAAAACACATAGCACCGGCTAAGAACGTTCAGACGGAAGGTACGAACCTCCTACTCCGTAAAGACTCTTCCAGTTCGCTTGCTACATCCTCAACGAGGGGATGGGGTCTCACCCCTAGGTAGCAAAGGTTTCCTCCGCGGGAGAAACGCACCGTCCGGCCGTCTGTAAAGCCTTCGGATACCTATCAGCAGGGCTCTGGCATGCAGACAATACGAAGGTGGCCTTTGGCCCTTAGGCCCGTCTTGAACTACCAGCTGGATGCAGCACCACACATGTCGCCATTTGTCTCTGGCCTGGGAGGTAGGGAATGAATCGTCGACAACAAGCTCAATCCACCTGACATACTCAATCTCAACTCCGTAGGCTGCAGTTCCATCTCCGATTCTGAAGAATCCCTTCACTTTACTGAGCATCGCAACTCACCGGCATGGCAAAGGCGAAGCTGGTAGATACCGTGCGTGCTCACCTCCTGTCAGCTTTCAAAGCGCAATCTCCAAAAATCCGCAACTGGAGACTCCACAGTGTCCATAGATCTTAGTGATGGATTTTTTGGATACAAGTATCTAGCCAATGCAGTGGCTTGTTGTCAGAAATGCTGGCACCCGCTCGATGCTGTCTATACGCATGCGTCTGCATCCCTCTGCGGGTTGTCGAGAAGTGCACTGAACGCTTTTTGTGCCGCTGTCAGCTTTGCTGTGACGCAGAGCCTGGGCCAATCCAAATCAGCGAGGCAGAATTCTGCACCAATGATTTGCAAGCTACACTCTGGATCACTCTGGGATGATGTCAGTGGCAGCATCCTTGAATTTTCCGTAGGCTGAGAGCTTGGCCTTGTGCCCTGATCAGTGTCATTGCTGCCGACAATTTTCGCGGCAACTTTCGACGTCGGGCACCGCTGCCTTGCGAGATTCCCCCTTGAAGGATGCATGCGGAGTCTCTGCTATAAAGAACCACAAATCTACTGCACTTAGACAGACATTGAGCCGTGGCCACAGCGATGGTCAGTTTCCAGCAGGTTTGTGGAGACGCCGGTGCATTCTGAACCGGATAACACAGGAGGTCGCACGGCGATGCATCAATAGTCTCTCACCAACATGTTGGAGAGACTTGTAAATCATATGCGAAAGCTTCAGATCACCAACATCAATCTAGGCCCTGCCGCCCTTTGCCTTGGACTCTATGTGGCATTTCTTGCATTTCGTGGCGGCTAACTAGACTCAACCTGGAGATGCCCTCAAGCGTTTGATGTTCGACACAACTTGAAGGCCAGAATGGGCACGACAGTGACATAAATGACATAATCAACAAGACCCCACGGGCTGCAGCGAGGAGTTGCTGAACCTGCGCCCTTTCGTCAGCTAAACCACCGTCCTCCAAATGAGATTGCATGACCCAGAAGCTACACATGGACCCGTCTGAATCCGAACACGTCGAAGCCGAAGTCCACCATGGACCATGCAGAAGGCTTTAACATGTTTGGTAGGATCTGTCTAGACCTTCGGAAGCGACTAGGTCGCAACGAACTTTATGTTGGCTCAGGCCTCTGTGCAAGCGTCAAGCCGTCGTTTGGCATAGTCCAGGAGGCTTGACCTTGATGTTCAGAGCACTTCGTGGGCAGCACAGGAATTTGGATGTCTGCTCCTGCAAATTGCCATGGGTTGCCAGCAAGCAACACCTCATGTCTCATGGCATTCGGAAGGATGATGCCATCCTTTCCGCCAGATGCTCTGCCTGCTGTCACTCAGCAAAGGGATAAGTGATCAAGAAATGCGAGCTGTGGATACGGAGCTGTCAGGGCTAGCAAGGCAAGCCAGGCCTGACAAAGCCGTTTCCAAGGCGGCTATGGCCTCCAAGAAATCCGAACGAGATCCAAGGAGCTTCGAGGAGGCACCCAACCTCTTTGGCTCGGCTGGCACTCGGAGCCATGCCAAGCGTAGCGCAGCCTCACTGAGCCACGTCTCTGGGCCTCTGGCTGAACGGCAAGCATGGCATGGCATCGCCTCGCCGGTAGTAGGCCTTGCCGTTTGTCGGGTCCTCGGCAGCGAGGTCATCCTGAAGTCTTCTTTAATGTCTTCATCAGACAGGGCCCCAGACCAACTCGATGGCCCTGGCAGCGTCCATGTTCGCCTTCATCGCATTTCGCCGGGCCTCTTGGCCTATTGCGGCGTCCTGGCCACACTTCCTATGCTGGATCGAAGGCATGTTCAGCTGGTCCTCGCCATGTATTTCTCGACATAGCATGATGAAGCACTGGGCGCGGTTGCTGAGAAGGACCTCACGCTCGAGAATCTAAGTTCGCTGCTCTCAAGATGCGATTCCACTTGATCCCCATACAGAATCGTGGAGATATGAACTGTCCGCGAAGCACTGAAGTTTGTGAAGATCTCTAGAGCACGATCGTTTTTGGCGAGGCGCTGCTGCATATTTTGGATCCTGAGGCATCTGGCCTAAGTAAGCTGTGCACAATGGACAATTTTCCGTGGCCACGAGTTGCAGCAGCTTCAATCAGAACTTGACAAGCCATCTCAGAAGGAGACCTGAGTCGTCCTGATCCATCAGTATTGGTGAAACATTCATGGCCAATCTTACGTTCTACTACGACAGGCACGACTCTTCAAGATTGAACTCGGCAGGCACCCGCATGCAGCCGCTCCAGCCAGTCTAGGTTTATAGTGGCACCGACCATCTGAATAGCAGACTTGCCATCAACATAGCCCGGTCTTACCAAGAACAACTTCAGTGCAATCGCACCTGCTCGAGTGCATCCAGTGATGCTGTGTAGAAGGCAACGGCCTGGTCTTGATACTGTTACGGCTCCCTATGATGCAAAACTTTCTGGCAGGTGGTGCCGCAAGAATGTCCACAGTCATATTATGAGCATAGCCGGAATTCTCATGCACACTTCTTCGTGTCTTTGTTCAAGACGGCTCACTGTACACTTGCCCTGTTAAGCCCGCTCATACGTCTGGATGCATCGCCTGCCTGCCTTCGTAGCCATGCCGGTTCATCTCTACCATTTTCATCACGCTTGCAAATACCACTTGGACACTGCCACGGTTAAGGGAAAACCGGTTGAAACAGAACTGGCCATAAGGAGCACGTCGTTCACTGCAAAAAAGGTGTTCTGTACTTCTGCCATGGTGAGTGTGGTCTTCTTACTCTTCTCATTATCATGACCACATCATGACACCCTGTCACCAGAAGTGCTGCACAGGACATGGACAGGGCAGCTAAGGGCAACGCCTCCTCCAGCTGCGAGGCCTTGAAGCACTCATTGCCCCGCCTGAGCTGGAGGAGAGCCGTTCTGTTTAACCTACCCCGTGTGTGCTTGGCGGCAGACGTAACCCTAGTTGCATGATGCGGGGCATGCTCTTTGACTTTTCGCTTTGCTTCTGTTGAAGGTTGGGTACTCAAGCCTCCGCATATATCGGGGCACGAATGAATGGACCTTGGCCTAGCTGAGTGCTTGAAACGTTGTGTTCCTTGCCAAGCCCTTCAGCAGTTAGATCTGGTCAGTAGCTCAGTAGCCAGTTCACTCAGTTCCCAGACCAAGCAACTCCTTCAGCTCTGCCGCTGTGAGACCAGCAGGTACTACAGGTGGAGGGGGTACCGCAAGATTTGCCTCAAATGTGCATCCGCAGCAGACACTAGCTCTTGAAGCGCTGTCTGAAGCACCTCTTTCAGCCTCTTCACGCCGCCCCCTTCACCTCGAACCTCGACCTGGCAGAGCATCAACTTGCAAGCCTCGTTTTTGGTGTTTTC
This sequence comes from Symbiodinium pilosum, assembly GCA_905231905.1. Lineage (NCBI taxonomy): Eukaryota > Dinophyceae > Suessiales > Symbiodiniaceae > Symbiodinium > Symbiodinium pilosum. Next base: position 49,175 of record CAJNIZ010000603.1, on the reverse strand, counting down.
CAGTGACATCTTATTCTGGTGCTCGACGAGGCTGCGTGTTGCGGTGTCTACATGCTTCAAACCACAACTTCGTTGAGCATCAGAGCTCACAGATCGAAGCCTCCCAGCGCTCCGCGTGCACATCAAATTGTTGAAGCCTCCCAAGCCTCTACACAAATGGAAGGGCAACAGGCCGCACAAAGCCACGCGAGCAACTGCACTCTCAATGATTTGTCTTGCTTTGGACTGTTGCTTTGGATGGATGGCCTCTGGAATTAGACGCTCCGATTCTGATGCACCAGAGTTGGATTTGCATGCCTTCCATTCAGCTCTGGAGCACTTTGCAAGCCTTGCAGCTGAACCTCAGCTGGAGTCCCATCAGCGTCAAGTTACGCTCGATATGTTGCAATGCTGCGGTCGGAGAACCGATAGCCAAACAGCAAAGCATCATGTCGCACTAAGAACAGCACAAGCTGCTTCATTTTGAAGGATCCATGCTCCTGCTGCGAATCAACGGCTGTGGTAGCGGCCGAGTCTGGGCTAACGAAAGATAGAGCACTGAAGCAGCTCCTTCAACCCGGAGCCTCCAGAGGCCCCCGACGCCGCAGGGGCGCTGCTCTGCGGCTTGGTTCCAGAGCTCGCACATCTGTAGCCACCCGGGGTTGGGGCAGCTTCGAGGTGCCTGAGGCCAAAGCTTGACACTCGTAACAATGAAAGAGCCACCACCTGCAACTTGAGATCACGACTTATACGCAACTTTCACGGGCTCAGTGCCAGCGGTAGCCACGTCATCGAACTGTACCAGCATGTTCCTGCCAGCCATTACAATAGAGGAAACATCGAACCTTGCCGATAAAGCTGCCACGTCTCCTGCCCTCATCGTTGTTTTCGACCTTCGCCATGGCAAACGTGTTAATTTGCCTGACTAGCGCATGCCGCATGATGATCTGAAACGTCGACGATAGTGCCCTCCATGCCGCCATGAAACCTCGATGAGATTTCAAGACGCTCCCTGCTACAGCCAGGCTTCCTCTCTAATTCAAACTGGGGCAAATGCTTCTCGAAGTTTCGGCCACCGAGCACTCGCACGCGCTCGCCAGCTGCAAGGCAAGTGAGGTCTGTCATCCGTATCCAGTTCGAAGGTCTGCAGCTGGACCTCCCAGGCGAGTAGCTGGTCTCATCTAACCCCTTGGCACTGATATGTGGAGCTGACCATGAGTAAAACTGAGTCGAGCCTGGCCAGCTGCCTCTTCGTCAGCACGGTGACCCGATGGTATGTATCTATGTATGTGCATACATAAAAACATATACATATACATATATATATATACATATATATATATAGATATGTATATTTGTTGGCCACCCGCTGCATAGATGGTGCTGCTTTTCAACACTCCGCCAGTGAGTATCTGCTAGACATCGTGCGAATCTGGCTTGTGCCCCATGACAAGCATGCTGTTGTGCTGTCATGTTGTCCAACGAATTTATTGCTGCAAACGGCTCCTGAAAGAGCTGGGATAGGCCACACCGAAAAAGTAGAGTACCGTAGCCAACTTAGATGCTTTTACAAATAGTAACCGCGCAAGACAAAAGCCCCATGCTAAAACCCCCCTAATATTAAAAGACAAGCCCAGGGGCCCAGAATCCTGAAGGGCACATTTAGAAGGGGAGGACTACTTTGGGCCATCTAATAATGAATTAGGTGGTTTATGGGGCTTCTGAGGTCAGCAGGGCGGTGTAATAAGGAATCCGTCAATTAATGCATATCATCTGTACATCCCCATTAATTATCTTTTAAATACATATTTCCGAAGCAATCATTAGAATAGCAGAATAGCAAATACCTACTTCGCCATTGACAGTTATTGGCTTCGAAAAGAGTTTAAAAAAGGCTGGTAGAGGCAGCCCTATCTAATGATTTCAATAAATATCCACCTAGTATTAAATAAGTTTTCAAGGCCCCGATGCTTGAACATGACGCGAGGGGGCAGACATCCTTTGATATTCGAGAGAAATGACTATTGCGAGCCCTGGTTCTGGTTATGGACATCTGACCTGGTGCACTCAAGGCAAGAGCAAGAGAGCTGTGCATGTTTGCCAACAAATCTGAGCAGGCAGTGCCTTACTGCTGGAGTTTTGCAGTCATCGCACCCGATAAGCGAAGTCTTCCGCGAGGTCAACACTACTGTCACCGTCGTGCGTGCGTTACGTGTTGGCCAACCGTGAAATGTCCCCACTTGCCGAGCTTCAAAAACACTGGGAAAGGAAGAGCTATCCGCACCTTCGTGATGCATATCCGGCTGATCAGGTCAGGCCTGGCGGCGTGGAAGTTCTGCGGCAGCGACCAAGACTGTTGCACAGGTCCTCCCTGAGACTAGCTGACCAGCTCAGATCTGCTCGCTTCGCACATCTTAGCGTTATCACGACTCGTAATCCAAAGGCGGGACGCACAGACTTAAGACACAAAAAAAGTGGCGCATCTTGTTGATTACTTCGACTTCGTAGCTGACTGCCCTGTGCTCAAGCACCACTCTCCTGAATACAACCGTGCTTCCCCTGACATCTTGGAGAAAAAAGGCACGATGAGAAGCAACCACATCACGGCAGGCTGAGAACGCTACATTTGGGCCACAACCTGGGCGCGCTGGGCCGTTGAGCAGCATTCGTTCACTCGTCTGCATGGCAAGGTCCAAGTCCAGGACACTGAGGGCTCCGGCGAACCAGCAGTTGCCCAAGGCTCCCTGGCTCTTCGTGCACAACAGCACTCAAGCGACTCAAGCATGTTCGAATGAATAGCACTTCGAGCTTCGAGAATCAGAATCCTTGACTAAGTTTCGTTACTGGGGAGCTCAGATGCACAAATGAGTCCCCAAAGCTATGAACTCTCAGCGGAAGAACATGTGCATGTTGCTGTCTCATGTTGCAGTCTAAAAGAGGCCTGGCAAACATCTTCGGGGCGCGCAGCCTTGCAGAACATAGCATCTCGGCCAGCACTGCAAGTGCAGTGAAATTGTTTAGTTTGCACTTCAGCTGAAAGTCGAAAAATTGTGATAACATCCCATCAGCCCAAGTCGTTGATGGCCAACTCGCCTCACCCGCTCACTAACTTGAACGAGAATCTAGATCAAGGACAGCAGCTAGCTCAAGCGTACCACCGGCTGACGAAGAGTTCTCTCCTTTTTCCAGCAGCTCCGGTTTGATGCAGACTGGTCGGTCGCAAACCTGAGAAGCCGCTTCTCCTGGCAAAATGATAAAAGCTCTCTGCAAGTCCAGGCCTGCGCACGTATGCACACGTGACGTGCAACACATGCAACAGTATGCAACAGTCAACCGGAAATCGATTGCACACAGATGGACCCCAGGGCCCTGGAGGTGCTGCGATCCTGGACTGCCGGCTGCATCTGTCATGATCTCTTTGGAGACCAAGAAGATGCCAGCTTCTTGGCATTCAGCCGCACAAACCTAGCACGATTGCGAAAATTCTGCTGCAACCATGCGACACCGAACAGTACATCAATGGATTGAGGAAGTACTACGCCCACAACCCTGGCTGTCATACATCACGTGTCCGCTATACGGACAGTAGTCATCTGGGCAGACTTGTCTCTCAAGTCTCTGAAGCTATGCAGCTACAGGCACCTCGCGTCCCCACCCAGGAGTGAGTTCAGCAACCTTACAGGGCAGGCTACGCTGAATCATATGCTTGCAGCTCTTAACCTCATCCCCCAGTTTACAGCTTGGAGGCAGCTCAATGCTGTTGGCATCTGCTGGCAAGGGCTCCTCATCCTCTTGGCGTCGAGTGCTGACTGCATTTCACTACTCACACCTTTTGCAATTTGTTTCATGGTGCGTGCTTACCAGGCTTGGCCTGCTCATCGTGCTGGACAAGGGCATACTTGGGGTTGCTGCCACCTGCAGGGAACATGCATGCGGCATACCAGCATACACTAGCCCTGCTCTGTTTTGCGAACGTCCGCCCACTAGCCTTTGATGACCATCGCAGACGGGACTGCCGGGGGGTCGAGCAAAGCTCGTACGGACCGCTCTGCGCGAAGATCCAACCAAAGCCACTGAAGAGCAACCCCTTGCTCGTCCAGCTTTTGTTGGAATCGATCTTTCACATCGAGAAGCATGTCCTCCTCTGTCTGCGCAAGAGGTCCTTCTTTCATGTACACCAGAAACCACGGCCTGTCCTGAGTTTTGTGCAGCTCACATGTTGTCAAAACTGCTGACTCAGCATGATTTCTTGATGTTGCGCAGCCTTAGAGATCCCTGTCCAGCACAGCACTAACTGCTTCAACTGCTTCCGTGGCCGAAACGGGACGCTGAAGTTCACACAGCACTTGTTCTAAACAGATGGTAGAACATGATGACTTCACATGCGGCAGTGCTGGTGGTGGACCATTGGTGGAGACTTCAAACGTGCATGTGAGAGGTGAGAGATCTGCAACTTGCAAAGATGACTTGCAATGCCAGGGATCTCGACCCAGAAACTTTTGCTGCGTTCGTCCACTCAGCTCAGGCAGTGCAGCTGAAGCACCTTTCATGCTTTGACGCCAGTGAGCCTGACTCCCTAGACTAGGCCAGGCTACGTCTCATGCTGGTGATTGAGAGTGTATCAGGGTGAATGGGTTCTGATTCTGCAGTACTGGCAGGGAAGGACACCTATGCTAGTTGCCTGGCAAACCCTGATCGCCAGCTGCAGATTCTTCCTTTGGGCGCTCAGCTTGTCCTGGGAGACATGCAACAACTGGGAATCATCTCCTTAATGCGAGGCAGCCTGGCCTGCTGCAGCACTGGCAATCTTCCGGCAAACCTCCGTCGAAGAGACTTGCAAGCCCGTGGAATGACAGTCTCCAAATCTGGCAGCACTGATACAATGCGGTGACCCATGCCGTTCCATCGATCCCCAAAACAGCCAAGGCTGTGAAGCACAGCATGGAAGTAGACCTTTCCTAGGGAAGGAATGCGGCGACAGCCCCTGGCAAAGGCAGGTTGCTGGTGCGAGGTCATCGCGCCCAGCCCCGCGGCCGGCCGTGTTGAAGTGCATCCGCTCCTTGGCCGAAAGAGAGGCTCCCGCTTCCCAAAAGCACGTTTCGCGGTCGCCTGACCCCAAGATTCGCAAGCCTGCAAAGTCTGGCGCATGTGGTGCCAAGCGGCCAGGCCAACGGATTCATGAGGGCGTTCTCTGACAGAGCAGAACTTTGGCAGGCCCTCGTAGGCACTCGTCCAATACGGATCTGGCTTGAGGCCCATGGACAAGATGGCTTGCCTTCAAAAATTTCAACATCGCTTTGGCGGTGGCAATTCATGGCTTCAGAGGCTGTGTCTGCCAAGCTGCCGACACTCCTCGAAGGTCAGAATCTCAGTTCCAGAGGGGCAGCCTTCCGCACCATGTGCGAGCTTCATGTACTCGAGCTGTTCGGATGCTTGCTTTGCCTCATGCAACTGGGAGAAACAAGCTGCAGCTATGGGAGCGCGGGTACGTGGGGTATGTGTGGAACCTCCTCTTTCTTCTTCTCCTTAAAGTCAGCCATCACTCCCTCTGCAAGCTTGGCCACGAGTTTCCTGAGAGCGGGAACAAAGCTATCGCCTCCTGGTCAATTCACAGAAGCCACCGCTGTAGCTGGTGGCGCACGGAATGTTGCAAATCGTCATCCGGCCATGTTGGTACCAAGGATCTCGAGGCTTGCTTCTTCCGCGGCAGCAGAAGGCCCGGAGAGCTTTTCGATCACCGCTTGAACATTCCTGAAGTTACGCATTAAGCTGGCAGATGACGCTGCACAGGTCCAGAGTCCAGAACACTGCAGTAACACTGCCAAGGTCAAGGCCGGCTCTAGGAAGGACTCAGTAGGCACTGCCATTTTGGCTTTCTAGCTGTGACAAAGCATTTTCGTTGAGCTGTGTTGGACACTCTCTTCACACAGGCTTGCTCAACCGCTCTACTACAACGGACTTGATAACATGCAGACCTCAGATTCTCCTACGGACCCGTGACTATCAAAAGACATTTGTGACCTTGGCATTCTGGACTTGAATGCAGGTAGATCCACGACAGCCAGGCTCAACTCACTCAGCTACATCCTTTTTTCTGGGACGATCTGTGAATGTCCATTCCTGGATTCAAGCCGAGACTATGAGAATCTCAAGAATCCAAGTCATCCAGATCCAGATCAATAAATACACGACTGACTCATAAACACCCGGAAATGCGCGTACGAGGTGAGAGTGCTTCTACGTAATCCTTGCGCGGCTGAATGCAATCTAGGGAGCAGAGGCAAGTCTTCCAGGTCAAGTAACTGGCCCGTCCTCAGATGAACTTCTCTCCGAATAGCCCTCATCAAGCGGCAAGGACAATTTCATGCCTCTGTAGGAGCGTGTCCAAAGTGGGGCGTGCGTCGCTTTGTTACGTTCCTGGCTTTGGCGGATTTTAGGTGCATTCTCCTCGTGGTTTTTGTCTTGGCTATCGCAAACAAGCGATGCTAGAATCATGGTACTTGTCGCCTAGCACAGCTCGTGCCAGTCAACCCTCGCTGCCCAGCTGGCAATGACGAAGATATGGAAGCAAATCAAGCCAGGCTTCAAATTAACAGCCCTAGGGCCAGCATATCAAATTATCAAAGGTCGAAAGCAGTGGTTTCTGTTAGCGAGACAAAGCTTCGCTGCGCAGAAGGAATCACAACTGCAGGTCCATGCATGTCGCGATAAGAAGGTACATATTGCTAGGTATTTGGGGAACGACAACACTCTGATGAAGCCAAAGTTTCGTTTTCCGCGATGGTTGCCTTGAGTCAGTGGAGCTTTCCGTCTCCAGCTTCTGGGCCCGCTTGCCTGAGTTTGCTCATGATCAGGTCAGTGCAAGACGCCCATTCAAATCTGCTTAGCTCCGCTCATTCTAAGAAAGACCACCTAAGACCTCTTTTTGGCTCTAGCAGTTGTTGACCAGGTGCACACAGGGGACAGATCGTCGCGACCAGAACCCCCCACGAAAGAGTTGAAGTGCATCCTGGACGGCCCAAGTCAAGAAGTTTTCCCGCTCTCTCTCTCTCTCTCTCTCTCCATTTTCAACGCAGCACCTTTCCGGGTGCTGCGTCGTCGGCTCAGTGCGCACAGAGCACTTGCTTGGAAGCTCTGGGAAGTTGGAAACCTTAGCGGTAGCCGAAAAGGCTTTTGCAGAAGTTTGCGAGGCTCACTCAGATGCAGTAACGTGAGATGATAACCACTTTTTTTTGTGAAAGTCTCATCTCCAGGACAGGCAACCCAAGTTGGTTCTGGCTGCATTCCCAGTTCCTGAAGCGCCAGGCTGAGAAAAAAAAAACTCTAGCTACTCGGCATATTGCCGCGCCTTCAATGCATTCTGGCATTCGCTGACGGATGCGATCTCCAAGCCAGCTGGACAGCCGGGTGTGCCTTGGAAGACATTATACGTGAGGAATGTGATGGTTTGAGCTAGCTCTGCCTTTGTCGAGGAGTTCGTATCTTGCAGAGCTCGTGTCGTCGTCGTCCTCCTAAACACTTCTGCGACTCATTCATCGCATCTATCGCGTGCATTCCCATGTTTCCACACCATGTCCTGGTCTAGAAGCACCTCTTCGTCGTCTGCCTCCTGCCCCAACTTCCCAGCAGCTTGGAAGCATGGTCCACACATGATCTGCATTTCCCCTGCCCTCCTCTTTCTGCAGTGGCAGTTCTATTTCTCTATTCGGATGGAAATGACCTTTGCAGTTCTGGCCAGCTCAGGTCCTCCGGCCACGTGGCGCTGCCCAGCCATAGCTTCGAACGCTGCAGCATCAACCACTCCTGCAATGGACCAGAGTTGGGAGAGTTCGCTCCTCAACAAATGTGGCAATGGCTGCTGTCCTTTAGGGCCTTGTACGAAATCTCAGTGCTAATGTAGACCTGCCTCGTGGAAGCATCTGGTCCATACCTTTTTCAGAAACGAAGAATACAGTAATATTCGCGTGCTGCAGCGTGTAAACTTGATCTGATGCCGAGATGCTGAACAACTACTTGCGGGACAGACTCGATGCTGTAGTGGTCCAGCCTTCTGCTCGCACAACTCTCATTCGAGGCTGGGTTGCCAGGGTGAGGCTTGGTATACTCTGAAGGAGACTGGCACGGTGTCGTGCACAAGCTTAGCAATGTACTACAGGCAACAAGCCGCAACAACCAAAGTGCAAATCAGGTGACAAAGGATTCCTTTGATTGTCCTCCTCTGCTGGAACAAAACCAAAGTCCATGTGCGGCCACAGATCGTCGTCACTGGACAAAGCCTGGTAGGACCGCGCTTGCAACTTGCAAGTGATGTTCCCGATGTCCCGCTGTGCACCGGCTATACCCAGCTTGCCTTGAAAATAACAGGCGTGCGCTGCCGACGACTGAACAGGAGCACCTTGATAGGACGTGTCCGGCCTGGCAGCAGCCACGAAGCAGCCACTAAATCATCACACTCGGCACACTTCCAGGTCCTGCCAAGAAGATGTTCAAGTTGCTGGCGGAGACGTGCAGGGTCCTACCGCATTACAAAAGTACAGACTGTAATTTTGGCAGTTGGTGTTGGTGTTTGTTGCAAGGTGGTCTTAACCAAGGCTCTGCTGCTAGGATGTCTCTAGTCCAGACACTCGCGAATGGCTCCAGCGAGTGATTGCGGCTCCCACATGCACCCCATGACACATGTGCAACGCACGCGCACTTGTCACATGGTGAAAAATTGAGAAGCGCAGTCCTGTCGTTGAAGGCTACCATCTTGGCCTCTGTGTGCGACTTTACACTCAAAATGATGGATGTGACAGATAGCCTTTATTATGACACACACTCCAAGGAGTCTGCAACCGCCGCAGTGAAGCCTTCCTTGGTATAATGCCCGCGGTAGAACCTGGCGCCACCTTGAAGCGACCCAAACATGGTTCGGCTGCATGTCAAGCTGACGAGCTAAAGATGAAGCTAACCATTTTTACGCCTCGCAGCCGTTGTGGGACTGGGGAATATTGCTCATGCACAAACCTCAACCTAAAAGTCACCTGATGCTCTGTGCTGGGGTCATGACTCTAAACAAGCCAAGGCACGAGGCCCGCGCGGAAACAGAAGCACCACGGGAGTGTGCCGAATGTTCTGCTCAGCGCATTTGAGGCGCCACTCATCACAGTTGACAATTCCGAGGCCTTACAATTCCAAATCGCACAGGAGGAACAGTTGGCGGCTGATCCAACTTCCAGCCATCCCTACACAATGTAGGACCTTGTAACACAACCTTGAGTTGGCAAACAATGAGAATTGCATGCCATGTGGTGGGTCGCATGGCAGCAAGACTACATGCGACTGCCTTGGGGAGATCCTTTTTCAGGGAAGAGGAACTGATGGTAGCAGTAGTGGTGGCAGTGGTAGTGGTTAAAGGCAGTGGCAGCAGTGGCGGCAGTAGCGGCTCGCGGCGGCGGCTGCAGCAGCGGCAGCTGCAGCGGCGGCGGCGGCGGCAGCAGGAGTAGTAGCAGTAGTAGCAGTAGTAGCAGTAGTAGCAGTAGTAGCAGTAGTAATAGTAGTAGTAATAATAGTAGTAGTAGTAGTACTAGGACGTACACTTTGCATGACTGACCGCACGCTCTTGACAAAATGCTGGCAGGCGAAGCATCCACATGCTGTTTCAGGCCTTCAGCGAGGCTGGCGGATAATCCCCCCATTTTAGGCACGCAGGCCGCAACAAGCGGAAGCAGGAGCCGCATGCAGGTGTGGAGCGCGTGAAAAGCGGACAGTGTTGACCCTTGCACTTCACCGGCTGGTGTTATTGTGCAGTTGCGCCAGCTTGCGCCAGCAGCTTAAGCTGTGCGCCCGAAACAAAAAACATCGCAGTAGTGCTCGAGTTCCAAAAAAAAAGCGAAGGGAACAAAAAGGAGATCAGCAGTTCGGAGAGGGTGTGCTTCTGCTTTGCAGCAGCGGTTTTTTCTGGGAGGCTTAATGCTTGCCTGGCAAAAGCTGCACAAGGATGGCTGCCATGTTTTGAACATCCGAAGAACATCCGAAGAAAACATTACTGGTGGCGGTGGTGGCGGCAGTAGCAGCAGTAGCAGCAGAAGTAGTAGTAATAGTAGTATTAATAGTAGTAGTAGTAGTAGCAGCAGCAGCAGCAGCGGAAGCAACAGTAGCAGTAGCGGCAGTTATAATAGTGAGGGTAGTAGTAGTAGTCGTCGTCGTCGTCGTCGTCCTCGTGGTGGTGGTGGTGGTGGTGGTGGTGGTGGTGGTGGTGGTGGTGGTGGTCGTCGTCGTCTTGGCGGTGGTAGTAGTCATGACACTTCCGGTAGCCGAAACAGTACTAGCAGTAGTAATAGTAGTCGTAATCGTAGTCGTCGTAGTAGTAGTCGTCGTCGTAGTCGTAGTCGTCGTAGTAGTAGAAGTAGTAGTAATAGTAGTAGTAGTAGTAGTAGTAGTAGTAGTAGAAGTAGTTGTAGCAGTAGTAGCAGTAGCAGCAGTAGTAGTAGTAGTACCAGTAGTAGTAGTAGTAGTAGTAGTAGGAGCAGCAGCAGTAGTAGGAGTAGGAGGCGCCCCCCCAAGCCACTAAATTTTACTTAGCATTAAAAAAAAAAGGACGACAGGTTGGTGTAAGGCGAGGGGTGGGGGTAGTTCCGTCCAAACAGACAGCATGCAAACAACAACAACCACAACAACAACAACAACAACAACAACAACAACGCGACCGTGAGAAGCTGCGAGTTCGCAATTTCGAGCTGCTACGCGGCTACTGCCTGCACTCATCAACAGCGTGAGATGATTCAAACATATAATCATGTAGATGGCAGAACCCAATATACTAACATTGCTACTGCTACTAGACGCCCCTGGGAAAATTTATTAGCAGCAGCAGCAGCTGTAGTACTACTACTGCTACTACTACTACTACTACTACTAGGAGGCAACCAAGGGGGGAAAAAAAAGTGACGTGACACGCGCGTGATTCATAAGATGGAAGTCCTGGCAGGCGCGGGGAATTTGAAATCCGCCAGACTCCTGTGATCCCCCGTTTTTGGACAGGGCGGCCCTGTCCAAAAACGCGGGGATTTCGTCGTAACATTTATTCAGCTCACACGGAGGCAAAGTATGATGCTTCAGGAGTCCACGTTTCTTGTCTTGCAGCAACAAGTGTTCTGGGCTCTAGCATTTGAGCAGAGTTTAGTAGCAGACGCGAGTTGGGATAAGAAGGGCTTACGTGGTTGAGCATTATTGGAGATTTCGAGCTGCAAGTGGCTTCACTGCGGAACATTCCATTATTACTGAGAAATCATTGCATTATGATGCTGTATTCTTTTCATCATGATGTTTTTGTTTGTTGCTTCTACTCTGTTCACCGTATTCCTCTTATTATGATTGGAACATCGCCCCATCATCCTTCTGGTTGCAGGTGCTTAACGGGGAAAATTTACTGTGGCAGCAGTAGCAGTAGTACGCAGCAGCATGAGTGGTACTCGCAATGACACACGTACTAGTCATCTTAGCCGTAGCAAAAAGCAGTACCATTAGTACAACTAGTACTTGTGAGTACAAGAGTCGGGGTTGTCACATACAGTATCAGTCGGTGGGAGTATGCATCTCCCCATGTAAACGCTGCAGGAAGGAAAATCTACATCCATAGTGCAATTATACATCGCGGAATACACATCCCCACGTCGATGCTGTGTCTTGGACAAGCCATAAATTATGTTGAAACGCCGCCTATGTGGCAGACACCAACGTTGGCAGTATGTGTGGCCACCGCGCATCAGCAAATTTGCAAGCAGACACTGAACTTCGGTCAGCCGCAAAGAGCCCTCGACAAATCTGGACAACCTGCTGAAATCAGCTACAACCGGCTGAAATCACTTTCGCGAAACGGCAGAGCTGAGGGCGTGTCAGAAGCAACTAGCAGCAATGCCCAAACGATACCCTGAACGATACCTCCATCAGAATTGTACAGCCTTGCCTGAAACATGGCTTGCCCAAGTAGACGCCCAATCGATGCATGAAAACCGGGGCGATGCATGATGACAATAACCCTACCTCTAGAGTAAGTAACAGTACCCAGTACTAGGTACTGGTTCTTGTTTGCTCATGTTGGCAGGGGCAGTAGCAACGGTAGTAGCAGCGAGTAGCAGTGGGTGACACTAGCAGCAGCAGCTAGGAGCAGCACCAGCACTACCACCACCAGCTCATCTGGCGTCGATGATACCAGAGATTCCATCCAAGTTGCATGCTAAGCTATCAACTTCATCTGCTGACTCCTGCACGTGCCAGCACTCAACAGTGGAAAGATAGGCCGCGTTCCCGCTGCATCCTGGAAGCTGCTTATTGCATCGAGGTCCGCTTTCTCCGTGCCGGCGAAGAGAACCATTGCAGGACCTGATGCTAAAGGAACTCAAAGTAATGCAGATCAAAGCAGAGTGGTCGACCGCGGGTTCGGAAAACAAAAGCACGCATTCGGAAACCGAAGCAACGGATTCGGAAGCAACAGCGCGGATTCGGAAACTGGAAAGTGCGGATTCAGAAGGAAACTGGGATTCGGGAACGAAAGCACGGATTCGGAAACTGGAAAGCCTGATTTGGAAACTGGAGACGCGGATTCGGAAATGGGAACCGTTGGCGGATTTGGACATGGGATTCAGAAGAAACTAAAAGCGCAGATTCGAACACTGCACACCCGGACTCGGAGACTCAGATTGCGGATTTGGAAACGGGATTCGGATGTTGCTCCCTGTGCAAAGGCACGTTGCTGGGCATGGGCTCCTAGATCATGGTGCGAAAGATAGGAAAGGTGTGTTTCAAGCCAAGGCTGTCTCCAGGACCACGCCCCTCCTTTTCATATCTTTTCATGGCATGATGAGAGGGGTGGCTTGGAAGAAAATGTCTCCAGTTCCAGGCGGGTTTCGAGAAAATGCCTCAGCTTCAGAGCCAATAGCTTCTCAATCGGTGAAAAAAGTGCCTGAACCATGGTTTCAAAGTTTCAAGAGCTGTCCAGATAGTTTTCTTCTGAATCGCTGCAAGTATTTTCTGAGTCGTACTGTTGATGGACGAAATCCTGCATCAGTTTTCTTCTGCCAAATATCCCTTGCAAACCCTGAATTTTAGCATTGATTGCCCAAAACAGTCAGCAAGGGCTTCTGCGCGAATGGACGAAATCCTGCGTCACCCACTCGTGTTATCAACATTGACATTAGAGGGGCGGGGGGACCGAGTCGATGAACATGCCACGCTCAGCTTGTAGCGGGTGATGCACGATTTTGTCCATCCACCGTAGTTCTAGACAGTTTCCTGAATCAGATGTTCCCAATCCGGGCAAATAGTCTCTGAATCATAGCTTCTGAATTTCCAAGAGTCCAAATCCTCCGCTGTTAATCTACCAGAGTTCAGCATGGTGTGTGATGCAGAATAGTGAAATGAAAGACTCGCAGCAAGAATCTCGGAGCATGTGTCGCAGTCTCAAGGATTGAGAGTTTGCTGTGCGGGTACTTGAAGCTCGGCAAACATGTATCCTCTCTCTCCTGGCCTGAGCACGCGCCCTCCGCCAGAAATAGATCAAGGTCTTTCCCCAGTATCCTGCCAAAAGGCTATGCCATCCACAAACAGGACAACCAACACCTTTCCTTTTTGCTTGGCATGCCGTCAAACGCAAACAGCACAAGCGGAGAAACCGAATTCTACTACGAAGTCGTCACAAGTGCACAAGATGACCGTGGCTTCAGCAGCTAGGCAAATCCAATTTCAGCTTCCATGCCTGGCCAGACCTTGTTCACCATGCTCACCTGCCCAAGAACCAGAGTACGACTTACCGGACAGTTTCCTCACGAGTGTAGTGGCTCAGATGGACAGGTGCTCAGGGTTAGCACTCCCGCCTCCACTGACCCATGCACAGAGCGCCCAAACGAGCACAACGACCATGGGCAGCATCATTCCAATACCAGCAAGACTCGCAAGACTTTGGAGGTGTTGTGGTGAAGGGTTCCAAAGTCCTTTTTTCTTCAATATTCATGCCGGAGAACGGTGCTTCCAAGTGGAGTAGGCTGTCGCAGCGTCATTGCCAAATTTTGTGAAACTAACGCGTCATGATATTTGGGTGATCTCGCTTGCAAGGTTTGGGGCAGACCTTCCTTGCTTGCTGAAGAGGGTGATGTAAATACCTACTCTCTGCATGTCAGAGGCCCCTCTTGAGCACACAGAGAAATCCACATGCAACATCATGCAACCTGTCCTACTTCTGAGCTCTGCAGCGCATAAGCATACCGACACCCAACAATATCCAAAGAAAGCAAAAGAACCTTGGCTATGAGTCCTTACCCTGGACTGCTACCAACCAATGCCAAGCAAAGCGCGACAGGACCCTTCTGCCTCTCTGATGACCTTCCACGGTGTACCCAGAACCTGGCAAACAGGCAGTAAAAGCTCTAGAAAAAGAGGGAGGAGAGGAAGATTCTAATGCTAGTCCAACAACATTTTGTGGGATTCCTTTAGCAGTGTTAAGAATTGAAGGCCACGTGCACTGGACCATGAGAATGAAAACTGAGGCGGCCTGCGAAACTGAGTCGCGGAGATAGTGGGTGCACCTTACATCGCATGGCCAATCTCGTGTGTCTGCCAATGAAACCTGAAGCTCCTGTTTTTCTCGAAGAACTTTGCAAAGGCTCGCAAGCCAAGTCCTTCTAATACCAGAAATGCGTTATTCGCAAAATCAAGGGCGTGAACGTACTGAGGGTTGGGGATACAGCATTCTTCGCGCGACGTGCCGGGCAACGTGAACGAAGCAATTGAAGCCGCTCGATGTTCGTGAGAGTAAGAAGGATAGGCCACGAAAGTCCTGCAGCATTGCTTGCACTCGCGGCTTTACCTCAGAAGGTTCAAGATTTCTGGACGCAAAGAGCTATCAATCCGATGCCGTCTCCAGTCCAATGCTCTGCGTTCAACGTCTTTGTCCCTTGCGACGCAAGTCTAGTAACTAGTACCGGTACAGTAGCTTCTTGCTCTTCAGGCGGGCGAAATGATGTGGAATGTAGTGTGCTGCATAGAGTGAGAGGGAAACATTTCTCCAAGGAGGTTCCAGCCTGGATTAAAGGATTGGAACTCGCAGGAAAGGTTCAAAGCCCCTCTTCAGATCTGCGAACCTGCTGATTAGATCTTCTTAGCCCATGGTCTTTGCCAGGAGGCATTGTGGCCGCCAGCTCATTCCCGTTCTGCAGCTGACCCCATATCAACTGGCAGCCCTGCCCCAGCAATGACTGCTCAAGCTGCAGAACTGCAGGCATGTAGTCGTTGTAAACTTTGCGATGTACATCGATCCACTAAGTCGCTTTAGTTTCGAGTTGCAGTGATTAGTCGGCTTGGAAGTGGCATTGAGTTGCGCGCTTGCTGTCGGCTCACTGGCTGCTAGGAAAAACCGTTTTGTTTGCTTTTCCAGGGCATACTCACTAGTACTGCGGGCATACTTATGACCAGCCATGTTGCACAGCGTCAAAAAGGAAGGACGTTGTTCTTTTGGTGCACTGGGAGGGAGAAAAGTGCCAGGGCAAGAGCATGAGTGTACGCTCGAGGCTTCTGTCCCAAGTCCCCTGGGCTGCAGAACACATGAAGCAGAAGAATAAAAGCCAGCCTTGTTGAAAAGGAACCCCAAATCTAGCACATGCTTGTGGAGAATCTAAGGTCTATCCAGTACTGACATAAACGGCGACCTTCCCAATTGGAAATGTAAAGCAGGGCGCTTGATAGGCCACCTCATGTCAGGCTTCGCTGAAATTTGTTTACTTTCTCTTCGTGGCTCCTGCATGTCCGGGCTACAAATGCAATCCCTGACCTCGCATGTGTGACCAGGTCTCAGCCACTGCGTCGGGCGGGTGAAGTAACGCACCTGTTGATTGCCAGTCTTCGTCAGCTGGCACAGCTCCACTAGACAACATTTGCAAGCAAGCAAGTCTGCCTGAACCACATAGTGTGCAGGTTGTCCACAAGCTTGGCAATGGACTTTACTTTTGAAGTCCTGCAGATGACAAGGCCCAAGCACCGACATGCGCAGCTGAGGGACAAATTGCTGAGTTCTCAGAACTCTAGCCTCAACGCTCACAAGCAATTACCATTTTTGACTGACGTGCAGTAGCACACTTGCAGGGGGCGCAACCCGGCACCACCTACTGAAAATCGCCCACGGCAGGACAATAACAGCAACCGCGCAGATTGGAGCGACGCATAACCAAAAGGCTCGACTTGGCGTGGAAAAATGTCATCACGGACTGGATCTGCGCCGCAACCCGCCATACCAGGCATGGGTGGGCGGGCAATTCGAGAGCAGCAAACAACCTCCAAGTCGATCAACACAAGGCGCGCAGAATCATACATAAACTACGCATAAGGAACAGGCCATGTTCGGAGCATGCATTGGCCTGAAGCATCTTAAGCCAGAACCTTATCGAACCTTTGAAGGGGAGGCCGCGAAAATACCACATTCTGCAGCAGTGCGAACCCATTACGTGGAAAAAAAATCACTGAACGCGGCCTGCTGCTGCTGTGCGGCTTCTTCCTGCGAGCTCGCCAGAGGCGGTACTTCCGGAAGCCTGACAAAACCCAATCGCAAACTGCACTCGCCGACCCGACTGCAAAGACTTGCTGTCGCGAGCTTGGAGTTTGGAGTTTGTGTTTCATAGACGTCCGGCCAGCCCACTCGCAAACAGGCGATCCTTGTGCCACTTCCGACACATGATGTCGAGCCGCATCACCAACTTACACAAAACTCTTTCACGTGTTCTATACCTTCTTTAAACTGCGATTGACAAGGGCTACAAGCGAAGAAAGAACTCCTAGGTCGTCTTTGCCGTCACAAGCCTGCTGTGAGCGTGGCAACTCAAGCATTGCCAAGTGTGCTCCTGACAGCATACGGCTGAAAATTTGCTCTGGTTCATTGGGCCACATGTTGCCACAACGCCGTCGCAGAACACGAAATGCCTCCTCCGCTGAAAGGTACAATGACGAAGCGGTGGGAGGAAACTGAGGGTCCACCTTGCATCAACCAGCAGACAATGGGATCAAATTCCCAACTCTGAGATCACCACATTGGTCACCTTTGCTGAGGTACGAACATATGGTTCCCCGCGCTCGGCACAAGCCCTACCCATCAACTCCAGAAGCTTGTATACAGGAGTTATATAAATTGTACATGCACCCGCTTCATCGCAGAGTCGTTCAACACAGCTAGCTCCTGCCTTTGGATCTCGGCAAGCTGGACGCCGGTCACGCGAAATTTTGCACCATCAAAGCGCTCGAAAGATATCACCTTGCACAACTTTACGGTCACAGATTCCGCTGACGTGCCGAGTGTCGGCGTTGTACAATACCAACTCTTGTTTTTGCTTGCTGCTGGCCTTGGGCTCAAAGGATGGCGCTGAAATCAACTGCTCCGCCGGTGCCTTTGCAAATAGCTTGGCTTGGCCACTCGGATGTTCAAACATGCGTAGGCCGGCTGGCCTCTGAAGAGGCTGGCTGCCCTGCTTCTGGAGATGGCGGGCTACCTCCATGGGATGAATGCTAATGAACACTGGGGTCTCTCAGTTACAACTGCTCTGTTCGAACCTGTCCCTGGCTATTATCCTGTATTCGGAAAGGCGAATGGCCAAGTCGATGACAAAGACTCCCCTCACGGGTCTACCTGCATCTGTGGTCTCCGCTTCAGTGCCAGGTGACGTGTCTGGCCTGGAATGATGTCTCCGACAACCATGTGGGCAAGGCGTGATACCAACACGACCGCTGCTGATGGCACAACGCAAGGAAGCCAAGTGTCCGCGGTTCTGAAGGTTGCGACTCCTTCCCACGCTCCGGTTGCGGCAAAGAGCGGCCAGGCCTGCTCAGCATATTCAGCTTGTGCCTTGCGCAGCTTGCACAACACCAGTTGACCATGTTCCGAACGCAGACCTGTCTCTCGAACCAGCTGCTGGGGCCTGCCAATCTCAACTGCAGGCTTCACTCAACTATGGAAGTGTAAGCGCCAGGCAACTGGTTGTCTTTGCACGTTCGCCTCTGTGACAACCACCGCAAAGCACACAGATTCGAATAACATGCAGATAAAGAACGCACCGCTGTCCAATGTGGCACCATCAGAACAGCTAACATTTTGTGTGGTCTGGCTGGTCATACAACACAACGCATGCATGTTTGCCAGCATGCCGCCATATGTCAGCCATACATAACAGAAAGGCCCCGAAATAATGTTGTATAAGTGTGTTGTTGTTTTTTTGTTGGGGCTTGGCGGGGCTGGGCGTGCAGTTTTGCCAATTTCCAATGGTGAAGCAAAGAAAATCAAGAACATTAACGAAAAATGAGGAGACGTGATGAAAAATAAAATGAGGAAAATGTCAACATTCACCAGAATGTCAAGCACGGACTCTTTCTCTCAAAACAAAAGGTATGAGAAAAGGACAACTGGCAAGAAGGATGAAAAAATGAACACGATGAACCCTCCCGGCTAGCGAGGAAGCTAGGCGCTTTTAAGCACGACAGCTGGGCAGTCTTGTGTAGAAATGCATCCTGCAAAGCCGAAGACTCCTGAGTAGGCCGAATCAGAGACGCAAAAGCCGGAAGGCAAGCTGAAGTCGGCCGGAAAAGAAGGAGGTCAATGGCACAAAAGGATTCACCCAGTCCGCCATTAAGAACGAACCTCAAGGCTTCAGGAAGCCGCGCACGTTTGTTGCACTTGGCTGTTTGTGGAAGCACCCCAAGCCTCAAGGAAAACCCTAGGGCTTCAGACGCGGCAGCCTTCACTCTTGAAACAGACTCGGACGGAAGTTGAAGGAGCAAGTTCTCGGCGGCCACCTCCTGCATGTAGGCCTGAAGACTCACTTGGTGGCGAATCCTCATCTGCCACTGAAGCGTGCCCAAATCCACATTCCTGTGGTAAGCTGCTATGGCCCCACTTCCTCGGAGCCCGGCTGGCGTGAGTAAGAGTCTCCTCGGGATGAGGAGCGCTTCAAGCAGAGCATCCCAACGTTTCCGGAAAGAAGCAGCGGAGCCGGGGTACAAAGCCTCCGATGCAACAAGCTTCCCGAAGACTTTCTCGAGAAACGGCAGGACATCCGCATTGTGTACTGAAAGACGCTGGACTCTGGCCTTGGTCCGCCGCCCAGTCTTGGGAGCACGGATCTTCAAGTAGCACACAAGCTGCAAAAGGTCGCAGGGAAGCCAGAGGTCGCTGCGTAAGGTCCGCAGTACTTCACCAGGTCGAGTGATTCCCCAAAAGGCTAAAAGCAACGTCCCAGCTACGCGGTTCCATGACCACAGTATGGCCACTGCGACCATAGCTTTCACAAGAACTTCAGGAAGCGGAGGCCTGTGACGAAGCGGCTCCACAAGCTCCCATTTTGTTACCAGGTTCCAACATACATGTGCGTGCTGTCTGGCCAAAGGTGCATGCTTCATCATGGCAAGGATCAAGTGCCTGAAAAGAAAGAGACTCCCCGTTGGAGTAGAGGAGCCTGCCGAACTCAGCCACCAGCCAGCACAACACAAAGGGCTCAACAAGCAGAGTCAACACAGCCGAAGCACTGGTTCCATCCTTGACCCAGTTTTCGAAGCGATGCCAAATCTGGCTTTGGAGCTTTTCGGTCTGAGCGGTCACCAGCTGAACGGAGTCCAAGGGAAGCTCGCGAGGTAGCCGAGGTTGACTGCGAGGAGCACGAGGCCCTGGAAGAGAAGCCTCGCCGATCCTCTCGTGGCTGACCTTAGCGCAGTCGGCGAGGTTGAACTTGCCGTAAGAGCAGACAGACTTGAAGTGCCAGGCCACACTTTCTCCAAGACGGCGACTGAAGAGCTTGGGGTACGGTTCGGCTACTTTAGCCCAAGCTCGCTTGTACTTTACGGAGTAGCCTCTCAAAGAGACGTGGCGAGCACACCCGGGACACGGATCAACCTGGAACTGCGAAAACGTGTTAGTGAACACTTTGGTAGGTTTCTTCCAGGCAGCTCCCAAGGCACAAAAAGTGACTCTCCAGAATCCAGTGCGTTCGTCACGAAGCAGCCCCTCCCACTCCGGCTGTCTCCACAGCCACGATCTATCCGGATTCTCTATCCAAAAGGCAAGCTGAAAGTGCAAGCACAAGGCCACAACGCGAACCAACCATTGGGAAACAAATTTCCGATATCAACCTTCTCCTGCATGTTGTTGCTGATGCCGGGCTTCCCTTGAGGAAAAGTTGCGTCACGAACTGGCGGAGTAACGGCAATCGAAAATGACCCGCAAACAGGTGCGGCACCAACGGCAAAGAAGACCCCGCCTGTAATCAGCAACTCCAGTTTTTCCCGAAGCTCCGCATCGTAAAGGTTCAGTTGGGGATCTTGAGCAGTGTCTATGCAAAGTGCCCAAGTGTCGGCAGTCTTGGAAACAACTTTGGCGACCCCTCTGCATCCCGAAAAGAGGTCAAGATATCCAGGTTTAGAAAAGTCCCAGCTTCTAGATCTCTGATTCGGACTCGTTTTGGGGGGGCCAAACAAAGTGACTGCTCTTGAAGCTTTGCAAGCATGCCGTCAACTCAGAACCAAAACAACTCCGTTGCTCAGCGATAGACTCCAAAGCAGCTAAGTCATGGCGCCCGGCGTTGCAGTCTACTTTGAAAGCATGTGGCTAATCAACAAGTCCATGACCTAACTCGGAATCTCGGAACCTGAACTCCTCCCCTCAGACGGCCCATCTGTACGTGGCAGGGCCTGGCATGAGTCCCAGCTATCACCGAGCAATTCTGAAGGATCAGGGATGCCCCATTGAACAGGAAGAGTTTGCCCAGCCTGGTGGAGCCACCGATCAAAATGATGAAAACCCCTTTTGCAAGCAGTCTGCCACCATGCGGGCTCCGAAATGCTGGGTCCACGAATCTGAGCTCCACGCGTGGGATCATCCGCAGGGTTGAGCTTTGTATCGGAGAACATCCCCTCAGAATAAATATCATTCCCCAGGACGTTCGCCAAAGACTGTTGAAGCTCTTGGTTGAGAGCTACGCTAGAAGAGCGCCCTTTCTGAACACATCCAAGAGTAACCTGGCTGTCTGAAGCTCTCAGGCAACGACTTTCAGGACGGCGAAGGCCTTGGCGCCTCTCAGACCTGAGGAAGGCCCGGAGTTCAGACACGTTGACGCGCCGACGGCGCTCACTCCAGCAAAGCTTGTACTTGGGGAACCGGAGCGCAACCTCCCACAGCGGATGCATGGCATAACTCGCGTCACTCAAGGCCATCATGAAGTCGAGCCAGAGCCTGCGTCGGAGAAAGCAATCTGACCCACACGGACTTCCGCAAAGAATGCCTCACTGCCTCGCGCGCAATGGGCCACAGGAATCTCACAGCTCACCTCCGCCTCCCCCACCAGACGCATCGGTGGCGCAGACCTGAGGAAGAACCAAAGCTCGAAGGTTTGTGACAGCCAATGGTTGCAGAATAGCGCACAACATCAACTCCGATTGAAGTTCCGGGCCAAGTTGAAGAATCTCATCTGCCTCCCGTTGCTGGACTACCGCAAAAACATGCAAAAACCTGGTTGAGCAAGGAAAGGAGGCTCCTCCTGTAGATGAAGAGCGATTTAAACCAGAGATCCGGCAATCACTTGAAGCAAGTTGGGAGTGGCGGCTCGGATGCTCAAAACTCGAAGAATGACATACAATAGGGGATGGCTCGCTGCAAAGAACCTCGCACAAGGCCGGCCTCCCCATCGACATCAGTGCCCCAGAACGTAGCTCGGGTCTGGTCCCGGAAAGCCTTCCCAGTTTGTGGAACGAGACCCTCACGAACATATGCCTCGGACAAATGCTCTGCGGCTTTGGCCCCATCGCTGACCGAAGTTGGAGAAGACGACCTGCACACCTTCTGCCCACACACGAAGTCATCAATAACGATACCGCCGAAGCAAGAACTTCGAGGGGGCGGCCCTGCCAATGTCAAGGTCGAAGTCGGGCACAGAACACCTTCACGCCATGCCAGAGACATGTGACGAATTTGAGCCAGCTCAACCGCCTGACAATCTCCCATTGCCAGCGTGTTTAAGGCGGGCACCAGGAATTTGGCGCCCCTGTGCTCATTGTCGCGGTAGGCGCAGAAGTGTCTGCATCTGGCCTCGGGATGAACATGCACAGCCCGTTCCGAACAGCTCTCTCTTCAGTGATAGCAAAGAGGTGACACAAGTCCCGGACATCGTTGCCGGAAAACTGAAGCCGCGCTTCGGGAAGCAATTGAAGTCTGCACAGCGCCTCCCCGGAAGCAAGAATGCAAATCCACCTTTCTAAAGGTCTTTCTAGCAGATTTGGCCTCCGCGAATCCATGATCAATCTGTCCCTGCCGGCGTCCTTGCCTACGGCGAAAACCCCAGACAAAAACTGTTGACGAACTTGCTCAGGTCTGAACAAAGCCAGCCTGCCAGAGCCATCTAGCCGCTGAAGAAAATCGCCACGCTTTCCATCGGCCACGTGAACCTGAACAGGAGGGACAGGTCCAAAGTACTCTCCCGGATCCAGTGATTCTTTGAGTGGGTGCAGAAAAACATCACGGCCACGTTGATCTAAGAAGGGAGCTGGATCAAAGCGAGGTTCACCAACAAACGCAACGCGGTCAGGATCGAGCTGCTTGAATGTGGAAACGAACAACGTCTGCATCGGTTTGTCCGCGTTTAAGATGCTCACGGCCTCGTCGAGCATAGACACCCGAGGGAAAGCGATCGACAAGGACCGCCTCAAGTTGACCAAGCACAATGTCGAGCTCCTCTATTTTCGCTCTCTGATGTAGCCAAAGGGTGAATTAGCCACGCATCCAACATCTTCTCAAGTCTCCTAACGACTGACCACTGCCTGGAATTCAACCTCCTGCCTAGGCATGATGACGTGCACGGCGCCGCCGCCTGGCTCCCGGTTTGCAGGTGCCCGACCGACGCCACAGAGGCGGGGGCCACGGGCCAAATATCGCCAGATGCCGCTGGCTTATATGCGTGGCAAGGCATTGGCTGGAGAGACTTAGCAATGAAAGCAGCCAAGCAAACAGGCGCGCGGGAGCAGATGCCAAGGAAGCTCCAAGCCCATTCAACAAAAACATGCGAAACCCCAGACCCCAAATTTAAGCCTTTAAACTGCTTAACATTAGAGGGTAGGGACTTAGGGGGCGAACAGGAAAAATTGCGGGGAAGCGAACCTTCGGCACTCCGAGGCCTCTGCCTCCACAGCTGAGCCTGAGGTGTCAGGGGTACAATCCGAGACACAGAAGGGGAAAAGGGCTCAGGATGCAGGCGGCAGGCTTCTCAGCAGCTACTGTACAAAATTGAGGCAAGGCAGTCTGCGGCCGGAGGCCGCATCTAGCCGCACTTGGCTGGCCTGTCTCTCGAAAAATCCGCAACCTCGACTGGGTACCCTGTCAACAGCCATGCCACGGACTGACGTCCTCCGTCGAGACTCATCTGCTCAAGGCCCCGAGCACAGAAGCTCTCCAAGTGGATGTTTTCGGCCTGCCGCGCCTCTTGCCATCCGTACGCCAAAAAAGTGCTGAAATAAGCTGCGGCGGTCGCCCAAAGCCATCCTCTTTTCCAAGTAATCTCGCATGAGACCAGGAGGACACGTGGCTACAGGCCCCAAGCTCCTGGCAGGCATTGGCGGTTTCACCGCGCCTCCGCTGCTAGCGGCGCCCTTGTCCGGGCCGTCTTGAAGCGCAGCCGATATAGAATCCTGAGGACGGTGAACCAGACTCGTGAGGAGAGACGTTTGCATGGCCAGAACTTTCTGCAAAGGATCGTTGCAGCTGGCCATCAGGTCTTCCAAGCTCTCGTCCAGATTCCCTGCCCCAGTCTGCACCAGGTCTGCCGCGGAACTCTGCCCAGGCGATTGGGAGCTGGGCCCACAAGATTGCGCAAGCGTCCCCACTCTGTGGCGGTCAGGCCCCCTAGTTCCTGAGCAAACAAGTCTCGAGCTCGCAAAGGTCGAGGCGGGGGTCCGGAAGGTTCTGCTGCAGGTGCGCGAGCGGATCCTTGCGACAGCAGATGCTCTAGGCCAGCCACGCGATCTCGAAGGAACTTTAGCTCGTCTGTTGCAGATGGGCCGGCCGGCTCTTATTCCTGAACAGGGTCGTCGTCGTCGGCTGCCGCCACCCAGTGATCGAGAGCGGCCAGAGCAGAAGAAGCCACAGGCCGACCACTGACCCCATCCACGGTAAATGATACCACCACACCTCGAGATAGTCGAACTCCGCCTGGGCGCCTGAAACCCGCAAGTCCGCCCCAGCTGATACCCGCCAAGGTGGCAGCCGCTTCTCCCAGATGTCGGCGTCGAGGTGTTTCCAGGTCCACCTGGCACGTGGTAACCACAGCCAAAGGCGACTCGTCTTCGGCAACCAGCGCAGCAAGAGCATCCGAAACTTCGGCCGCATGGGTGCTATGATGCAAAACCCTCCAGCACGCACTCGAAGTACATAAGCCAAGGCTCGCCATTCCGGGTCGTCACTGGTCAGCAGTAAGGTCGGAAGGGCCGGGGAAGCAGCTGAGGAAGTGACCAAGGCCCTGACGTCCTCTTCTCTCAGCGCTCTCTGCGTAGCTCTGCCGGCCATTCCTTGTCGGCTCCGGCCAGAAAGGCTGTGACCTCGCTGCGGCTCGGGAAGCCGTGCCAAACAGCTTCGGGATGGATACGCTGGCCGTCAGGCCCAGCAACTGCTTTCTCCAAAAGCCGTCTGGATGCCCAGGCGCCCAAAGGCACGAAGAAACGGTTGCGAGTGGTAAGGGCCAAGAACCGCGGCTGCTGTGTCTCAGCCCCTTCTACCACAAGAGCTGCACCAAGTCCAGCGCGGAAGGCTCGTCCGATACGAACCCTTGCTGTCCGGCTCGAGCCTGCGTTGCCGAGGCCTCGTGCCAATTCACTGTGAACGCCTATGTCCCAAGCAGCTAGCTCCGCAGGAGTGGTGCAGGTCAAGATGCCCTTGTGGCGCTCGAGGTGGGCCCAACGCCCTTCAAGGGGTACTCCGGCACGCACAGGTTCTTCCACAACAGAAAAGCCTTCCGAGGATGATGCTGCAGCGATTGCCTGACGCGGGCCTTCCACCCTCACAATAACTCTGCAATGACGCAATCGAACTGTAATGTCAGTGACCTTTGGGTCTGAATCCGAAGTTTCCAAAGCACCAGAGCCTCGCATAGAATCACTCAGCGTACTCTCAAAGTCGGCGCCTTTGATCCGGGCGGCCAGTCCACCAAGCAGCAGTGTTTATGGTAGGCTCGTGCAGCAGGAAACCCAAGTAGCGGAGGCAGCGTCCCAGGAGAGCACCGCACTCAGCAGAAATACACAGAGCCGTGCAGAAGGAGCCGCAGCAGCACCCTATACAGCAAGCTAGGGGAATGGCCAGAACACAGGCCAGAATGAATCCAGTGGAGAAGCTATGGCTCCCTGCGCCAAGGCGCAGCTCAGTCAGAATGGGAGGCAAGTAGCTTAACCACGTAAGCCGAGACAGCTCTTGACATGGCAGACTCGGCGTTCAGCTGCATGTGCTAGTCTGCATAACTAATACTATGCGTCGAATTTTGCGAGATGATGGCAATGATGAAAATGATGAGAGTTGATGAAAATATGATAAGAAATGATAACGCATGATGAAACTCATAGAAATGATGAAGATCAGGAAATAATGGACATGATGAAAAATGGTAAGTGGTGAAAATTGATGGAAGAACAGGTAAGCTGCTGCAAAATCGCGGAAATAATTCGAGAATCAATGAACTGAAAAAACAGCAGATGCAGTTCACAATGCAGTCTGTCGGCGGTGAAATAATGTAAACCGATGAACAGTGGCAAGCATGGATGGCCTGAAAAAAAGTGGGAGGCTTGGGGAGGCACAGCCTCCCGCATGTGCAACAAATGTATTTGAAAGTGCCATGGAAAGGTAATGAAAAAGGATGAAAAAGCACAAAAGCATGGAAATAGGTAAAATTTATCAAAAATGGTGAGACATTCTGAAGAGTAACGAGAAAAAATGAGGAAGTATGATTAATCATGTAAAATGCTGAAAATTCATAAAAGCCCGATACAAAATAGAAAAAATGAAAATTGACGAAAAAAAATCGAAAACGATCCGAATGGAAACCAGTAGAGAACGGGCATTGCGGGGGNNCAAAGGACTGGGGGACCACAGGGCAAGAAGATGGTGTGACAAACAAAAAAAAACGAACTTTCAAAAAAAAACCATAATTCTCGGTACCGTAGGGACCATCCAAACACCATCGGCCCTCAAACCAAACTTAACATTGGGGATTGGGAACTTGAAAGGGCAGTGCTTCTAGGACCTTCTAGGGCCAAGGCCGCATCTGCACTGCCCAAGAAATCCTCCTCGAGGGACAACCTTGCCGGTCCCATGCAGAACATTGAGGTTTTTCTGTGCCTGTTTTGTCTGTATACCAACATCCAACGCTCTTTGCGCAGAAGGCCACCAAGCACACAACAAGTATGCACGTGCAATCATGCGTAGGCATCCCTGCAGCTGAAGGAATTCAAGGCCAAAACCTTCCAAATCCCATTACGACATATCAAATCTCAAAGAAACGACCAACAACCTCCAAAGATTCGACGTTTCCCTCATTCCCCTCAACGTCCCTGCACAACTGATGCATCCGAGGGTGAGCACCAATCATGCCACTGCATGTTGAGGTGCACGCAGCAGCTGTCGAATGATCCCACACGCAGCTTGCAACACCTGATGGCGAGCCATTCGAGCATTCCGCATAATAGAGAACGTCCTTAACTCTAGCACTTCGCAACCTGACGATCTCGCACCCATGAGACATGTCCAAGCTGTAGCGCCTCCAAACTTGATGGCGTCCGAGCTGCAAAACCTGCAAGAGTTATCCAATGTGGCTTTGACACGCCATAATATTCATGACGCGATGTGAACTGTTGCCCTCAACTTACATCAAGATGAAAATTCTCACAGACCCCAAAATCCTTAAGCGGTTCAAATGCTGAGTTCGAAGCCGTGCTTGCCGCGCTGTATGCCGCATGCAGACAAAACCTCGGATCACCCTTGCCAACCCTATTTGTCAGTGCAAAGCCAACACCCTAACTTGTGAAGAACTGAGGTCCGTGCACGGAGCGCCGGCGCAGAAGCAGTGCGGTGAACCTGCATTATTTGGCAAACAACACAAGGCACGACAGCAAAAAACCTCCCATTTTGCAAGGTATGCAACCCACCTTTGTTTGCTTTTCCCTCCCGCCCTGCCGAAGCCTTCCCACCCACGTTCTTTGCATTTCCGGAGCTGCGAGGTACAAGTGCGCATCTTAGAAACGCCTGCCAATACATGCGCCCGTCTGGCACCGAGTTGCACCCAATTACAAGGGCGCTGATAAAAGAACACCGCTCACATTGGGAGCATCCAATTGAGCACCTACAAGTTCAATACCATACATTCACATAGTCGGAATTTGACGTTGCGGTAAGTGCGCAACACCCTGAATGTCGGCACAACAGGAATCTGCACAGCTTAACTGTGAGTTCGCCCAAGCATTAACGTGATCGCATAACTCAGACTCATTCCTTTCAGGCAGCTGCATGCCATGCATTCTCAAGCAGTCGACGTGTTACGAACACCGATTCAGCACATCCCCTTTTCGAACGGAAGCCAAATTGAGTTGTTGTTCCCCACATGCTGTGTTCAGCCGTTGGAGGAATATTATTATGGCAAATTGTTTGTATCCAAGTGCAGGCAAGGAGATCGGGCGAACAATTTTCGCAATGGCCACGGTTGCCTTTTTTGCAAACCGCCGTTACCATAGCCTCATGTCATGCTATCGGAATTTGCCCCGGTTCCCAAACACGATTGAATAGCAGAACTGCCCATTGGCTGTGTTCTTCATGCATCGCCAAAATTCTGCAGGAACATCATCGCCACCACAAGCTTTACGTTCTTTCCACAACCTTGCACATGCAACATTTTTCATCTTCAGAAGTATTGTCAACAGAAACCGGCAACTTGGGCCCCAAGGGTTCAAGCGACAACTGAGCAGACGTTGTTGGTCGAACTGCCCACTGAATGCGTGCAACATACTCTGCAAGTGTGTCTGCGCACTTGTGGTTGTCAAGCGGTTGCCCGTCATTACCTTGTAGAGGCCCGATGAATGGGATTCTATGCTGCTGTCCGTAAAGTACGCACCTCTGCCCAATTGCCGTACGCCAATTTTGTCTCCAACCAGGTCGTGCGATCAGCGGCGACTGACCGTTCCATGTCGCGGGCGAGCCCCTGCTCAATCGCTATGTCACGGTTATGTCGCGCATCATCACGCGCCTCAAGTAGCTGCAGTGTATGCTCGGAAATCTACGGACGATCTTTCCGGCGTCGGAGTTTTGGAGCACATGTGGCCTCAAAAGATGGCTCCCTAATCCTGTAGGCACTTGATTGGTCCAAAGCATTCGCTTCCATCAGCCCGGATCACCTTGTTTCTGCCATGGTTCGTTGTGGACTGCCCCCACAGTTGTGCCGCATGATACTGGGAATTTAGACGGGCAGATCTTTCACGGCCCGTGCTCATGGGAATTCCTCAGGCATATACACACAAAACTTTGGGATCTTGCAGGGCCCCCTCTCGCCCGTGCTGTTTTGCACGATGGCTGTCATTACCGACGCAACGGCGATGATGGGAGCCTGATGCATCAAACCCTGCAACAATGATCAACGGGTTTTTATGCAAACGATACATTGGTCGTGGCGTTGCAAAAAACACGTCCTGTTGACATCATGACGTGCATTACGAAAGTTGGACAACAGTATGGGTTGTCCTTTAATTGGTAGATGGTTGAAGCCTCGCCTGTTAAGGGCAATACGTTGAATGCAAAGATTCCATCAGTTACCTGGGATGTGTTCCATTCGAGCATGTTACTCAAAAAAAACTGCAAATTGTTCAGGCATGCCTGCTCTACGGCTTGCACACTTGCCCGCTGAATTTCGCAGAGGTGCGGAAAATGGATGCATTTCAAGCAGCAGGCCTCAAACAAACCCAACGCATTCCACATTTTTTTTTCACACACCTTTTTGCGCCGGCCTGTTTCAGAGTCCAGGTGGTCGGTTCCTATCGCACGGTCCCGTGTTAGGGCCGGGTGGTCAGCGCAGCGGGAGCCGGCTGACGGAGTCGGCCGGCGCGAGTGCCAGCACCTCGTCCAAGGCCGGCACCCGACTTTGCGCCGGCCCGGGCACAGCACGTGCTCGGCCTAGTGCCGTGCGGCCGATGGCCTGCTGCACTGCCGTGGAAAGCACGCTCCACCACCGTCTCGCCCAACTGCTCGGGCGGGACCGCGCACGGCCGGCGGGGCCCGGCAGGAGCGCAGCGCGATTAGGCGCCGCACAAGCAAGATCGCTGAGGCGTTCCACCGTCCGCCAATCTCGCATCCGAGCAAGCAAAGGGACTGAGCGCCTCCTTGTGCGAGCTCGGGGTGGGTGGCGCGTTTACGACGCTCTGCCACATGCAACACGGCCCCATCCCGAGCAGGGGCCCCAGCATACGGGGTACCATCGCGACGAAGCGGCGACACCAGCGTGGCATCGCAACAGATGGCCCTCCCAGCGGCGTCGCCCCATAAATCACAAGGTCGAGCCGGCGGCGGTCATCTGAAGCGACGCCGGGCGCAGTGGTGTGTGCGAGCCACTGCTGGGGCACCACATGCCCTTCTGGACCAACGGCTTCATTGGCGACTCGGCACCACGCCCTCTCGACGACTTTTGCTCGTCGGGCGAGCAGGCCCGTGCGAGGGCACGCCAGGGGGTGGTCACCAAGTGCGTCCGAACGCTGCCCGCAGCCGGGCGCACCACGGGTTCCTACATAAGCCGGATCTCCAATGAGGATGTGCGTTGTAGCGCTGCCGCTGCTAAGGTTTCATATGCGTTCAGGGACCGTCAGGGGAGGGTGGCGAAACTGCCGGGCAACAATGTCACAAGGCGATGCATCTTCCACCCTGCAAGTCTTGATTTGATTGCACACCAATTCCCGCGAAGACGGGGACGACTAAGACATGCGTGGATTGGTGAAGCGTACAAAATGGCTGACAAGGCTGTGGTGACAAACCCTATTGTTTTTTTCTTTTCCGGACCTTTTTGCGTTTGCAAATGATTGTCCTGTCTGGCACCCCTACTTAGAGCTTGCAGGCCACTTGCTCGCTCACGCCCGCCCGGGCGCGGGTAGGGGGTTCGATGGCCCTGGCGTCAGCCAGCACGTCCGCCAGCAGTAGCTCAGCGCCATCACACTCCTCGGCCGTCCCCAGGGGCAGCTCAGCGCAATGGGCTGCGACAGCCAGCATCCTTGTCCACCTATGGATGTTGGCTTGTCGCGCCGCCGCGCGCAATCTTGCGGGCACGCCGCGCGCTTTCGCATGCTTTGTATATACATGGCAACAGCCACGGGACGTGTGGCAATGTAACGTCAAACGTTTTTGCTATTACTAAAGTTGTTGCCAAAAAAAAAGGTGCCCATGTGTGTCACACACATAGCAACCTGACAGACTGACTTCGACACGACAGTCACTACAACCTGACGTGACGGATTACTGAGATTGTCAAACATAAAGAGCACTCGTCACTTTCTGTTGTTGCACGCCCCCTTCCGCCAGCATGTAAGGCACCATGTTCTGGTCGACAAGGCGGGCAGACAGCGCGAGCCCCTCGGCCATTCACCAATGCTGGGGGCGGCTGGCCAACACCAAGCGCTCCCAGCGCTATGTATCATAAGCATGGATGGCTTCAACAAGGCGGGGGTTGAGGGTGGCGTGATTCCCCCAAATTGCCAACAAAACAGGGCGCACAACCAGCCCTTTTTGCAGACCTGCTGATGAGGACATTATGCTTGTGTTTTGTTGCAAACCCATATGGCCGAAAAAAACGGGTGGCTGGGGAGGCGCGGCCCCCCCAATTTGCAAGAAAAAGATCCGCACAACGCTCCCTTAATGAAAAAAATTCGGAAACATCATTTTTTATCGTAAGAGAGTCAGGTCATGAAACGACCATGGGTCATGGTCAGAAAGTGAAACATTGAGCATGATGCGTATTCCGCAAAATAAACCCATGCGATCACAAGGTCACTCAAGACTGCCCAAACGACCAAGCAACAAGTGAAAAACGGTTTCAATTGAGCAGGGGGTTGGTGGAGGGCAGCCCCTTCCCACTTGCAGACCAAATCATCCGCACGAGAAAGGATTGCAAACATGGTAATGATGTGATCCTTTTACCGTAAGCACGGATGTCTTCCAAAAACGTGGTGGTTGGGGAGGGCGTACACCCCCCATTTGCAAACAAAATGAACTGCATAACCTTGCCCCCTGCTGCACACACGGCGATGACATTCATGTACCGTAAGCATGGATGGTCTTCCGCTTGTGGCCGCTTTGCTGAGGATGCCTTGCTGCATCTCAACTGTAATTTGAATCAAAAATGCCGTTTCAACAAAGCAGGTGCGGCAAACAAAAGTAAGACGCAATACATTTTTTGTTGGGGTGTCGCGGTACATGCACCCCCATCAACCACAGAAGCCCCCTGCTAGTGGCAGCTTTGTTGAGCTCGTGGCGCCTTGACTGGCGGCTTCAATACGAGAAAATCACGTGCTCATAACTGTACAGCTTCCAAAAAGATACCCAACAAAACGACATAGCAAACAAGAAGCAGAAGTTACAAGCAAACAGCTAAATGGTTTAAAGGAGCCGGCAACCAATGCCCGATCGGCCCCGCCTCCGCTGCGGTCAAATGCCACGTCTGCTTACGTCTTTCGCTGGTCAGTGTCGCTTTCTTTTGCAGCCGCCCCGGACGTAGCCTCCTGTCACGCAAGGTGGGAAATGCCGCGCCTTGACGGGTCGGCGACGGCGGACATCCTTTTCCCCACTTGTTGGCTCCCAGCTCCTGGCTGCTGCATGATGTCGCCAGCTCCTTTGTCCACGCTTAGACCGGTCTGCCTGCTCTACCAGTCGCCTCTCGGCGTGCATGGATTGCAGTAAGCCTGCTGCGTGCCGAGTTGTTCCGGTTTTCCACAGAAGCCTCTGGTACGCCGGTTTTCCAAGCATGGGGAGGGGACTACGCTCTGGATTGCCCGCGAACGGGGCTGCTCGCTCGCACGGCACACATTCTGGAGCCGGCGTGGACCCATGTCGCGCGCGAAGACGTGTGGCCTGAGGGCAAGGTTATCCCTCGGAAATGGTTTGCGCAGATTACGACGACGACCCGTAACGTGGAGCCGACGGATAGCCGCCCCTTGACACAATAGCGTGCAGTGCCACATCCTTGGACCTCGTGTTGTGTTGCAACGCACCTCTCGTGTTACCACTGACCCTCACGGGGCAGACCTATCCCAAGCCCGCCCGTTGTGCTCCGGGCAGAAGCGGGCGGCCGTTGGGCCGGTGGCCGTTGGGCCAGCGGCCTCGGCCCCTGCACCGCCGATGCCCTGCCATTGTGCCATTATAATGAATGCTCGTCTGCGGGAGCGCCGCTGCTGGGAGCGGATGGGTAGCCAACTAGCTAGCTTGGACCGGAGTGGGACTTTTGGCGCAGTCGAACAAGATCCGGAAAAATAGCGGGAGGTTCGTCTGCAGCGTGCTCCCTTTGCACAACCCGGACGCAATGGATAAGGCAGACTGTCAAACAATTTTGTACGGGATTCCTATTTATTGACCAATTCTTACTTTCTTCAAGGTGCTGGCTCTTGTTTTCTGTTTTTGGCTATCTTCTCTAATGCTGTTTTTTTTGTTCTCTGGTTGTTGTCGCCTGCGTTGGCGATTAGTGGGGTTCGTGTTGGTCATGTCGAACGGTAAACGAACAACCGCTGGGCAGATGACATAATGTTGTACAGCGAAACAAAGCCCGAGATGCTGTACACGTTGGACACGTTTTCTCGAGTTGCACAAGGATGGATTACAGCTGAACGTCGCGTGCGCATGATGCGGCGGGACACACATATTCTTGGCACGCCCCCGCGTTGCATCGGGGTTGGCTCTTCGCACCCCCCATCTGCAAACAAAATGATCATCAGCACAACCTTCCTTGACTACATGTATGGTGGAAACATTTGTTTCTTGGAGTTCTATGCATGTGCGACATGCTTGGCTTGGTCTAGTTTAGTTTAAGCCTGTCCTGACACCCAACCGCTTGTGCAGCAGCAGGCATGATGGCCCCGCAGCAGTTCCGCGCCTTGTAGCGGGCTCGTGCATGTGGACGCGGGCCAAATTGCCACGCCCAGTCCCTTCGGCGGCCTGTTGCACGGCCGCGCCACCACCACTTCGCCCAGCTGATGCAGCTAGTTTGCGGAGGGCGGGCATGGGCAGGCGCTCCAACGGCCTCTGACCTCAGCGCCCTGGACCACTAGTTGCGGTGGGCCACCCGCGCCGAGGTCTGGGTACGCAGCCCGCCCACGGCATTCTGCAACCCGCAAAGCGGCGCCATCAGTCGCTGCCGCCCCGGCCCGCGCGCATCTGCCCATGTATCCATGGCCGTGGCGGGGCCGTTTTCGGAATCTGCTGCCCAAAGTTCCCTTCCAAAAATCTGGCAGCGGTGAGTGTAGCGCAACATTGCAGGAATGGGAATTGGACTTGGTACGCATCAGGGTAGAACCCCCACAACACCCAAACAACACCTATCAATGCAGCACGGCGTTTGCGCCACACATTTGTCAATTGTTTTTTTTGTTTTCGGCTTTATGCGAAACCCACCGTGCTGCACAAGCCTGGGACTGAACTGTTTGCCTCTATGAAACGTCTTACCACGCCTTCTTTTTTGAAGGGTGGGTATTTTGGTTATGAAACGCTTTTATGACCACTTCTCTTCCCCGGCCATAGCATCTCCTTCTGATCTGCCCTTGCGTTTTCCTTCCATTTCCATCCCAGACTGAGGTTTTTCATGCCGATCGCGGTGGCTGGATTGCTGAGATGTTTTTTTTTTCGGGACCGTAAATGGGTTTGCCTGACGAACTTCGCGAAGCGGCATTTGTTCGGCATGACCCGGCATCCCATCTGCAGCCTCGTTCTCTGCCGCCCCCCCCCCGCCGCGTCCCGCGCAGCATGTTTGTTCTATGACGCTCCTCTCCCCAAGGCCGACGCCACACCCAGAGCTGGAGATGCGCCCGGCAGTGCTTCGGTTGCTGAAGCCTATGATTCCTCACGGCTGCAAGAAGTTTGGGGCAGGTTTGTTTGCATGCGCCTTGTCCACGGCAGCTGCAAAGAAAACAGCTGCCGTTTCCTGCCTTCTGCCCCACGTTTCTGGCAAACCCTGTGGCCAGAAGCTCCTTGCCGCAAAACACAAGTCCATCATGCATTGGCAGTGCTTCCTCATTCCTTGTCCCGTTGCCCATCCCTTTAACGCTTCCCTTTGCGATCCCTTTGCGTCTGTACGCCCTTCTGCTGGTTCTACGCTCCATCATTCCGTGCTACGTGATCTGTTTGCTTCGCTGGTTTGCCTGGTGGGCTTGCTTGAAACCTTGTTTGACCAGCGTTTTGTTTGATCTCTTCCCCCTTAGTCCCTGCAGCATCGTGAGTGGGCCTGGCGGTCGGCTCTGGACCATGCGGATCTGGTCGGCTGAATGGTGGATCCGAACGATTCCTGGTGGTATGCATCTCTCTCAGCAGCGGTGCGCAAAATCTGCGGTGGGCAAGCTTAGCGTCCGCTGGACGGGCAAGCTGGCAATCGCTGCGCAGCCCACTCGCTGTTGGAACTCCCACCAGCGATTGTTGATGCGAGCAACGGCACTGAGCCGCCCTTGGGCGATCTGCTGGCGGACTCACGTGGCATTCGGTACGTGCCCAACAGCCGCCTGCCCGCCCTGATGGGGCCGCGAGGTTAGCTCGCCGGAGTCGAGCTGATGGAAAAATGCGTGAAAAAAGAACTTGGCTTTGTTCGATTCTAGCTGGTGGCCATCTCCAGCGCCTCGTGGTGGGCGCGCTCACATGAAAACAGGAAGCCCATTTTGCCGTGCGTGACCAGTGGGTGATCAACAAGCAGGCTGTAAGACCACGGACCAAATTTCGCAAGAGAACATTAGCGTGAAATTATGTCGCCGGTTTTTTGCTCAAACCCATGTCATGGCGTCAGTGTGCCCTCGACTATGGCTGGCAAAGGTTGATGCCAATGTAATTTGCGATTGCATGCGATTGCGCAACTGCTGTGTCCAGCTGGCAATCGGATCTTGGCTCATAACATATGAAATCCGAGCGTTCATTCTCCTCATGGTACTTGCGCACTTTTCGTCGTCAGCGCGCCTCCAACAAGCATGGATCGTAACATACGACGCTGAACAACGTCAAAATCTGCAAGCTGCCTTTCGGATGATGAGCGGGTTGATAATCCATACAGCGCGGCAGGAGGCTCGAGAAACCACCGAGTGGAAAAGCCTCAAACGATTCTTGGACAACACATGTTTATTCAGCAACGTAGGCCGATGAATATGGAATTTACCCCGCGCAGCCCGGATCCGATGTGAACATGCTACTGCACCGCGGCCGCACAAATTACCACGAAGATAGCATCCAAGATAATGATAACGACCTTTTCCATGCAAAACGGAAAGCATGTCGCCTTCCACGTCCAAAGTGTTGGTGATGTGCGACAACGAATGCGTCATAATGCTTCCAAGCAGCACGGACAACCATCTCAAAAAAAGGCAGCGCGTCTTGCAATGGGGGCACAAGGTGCCAGAGTTCCTCCGCGGGTCCATTTAGTGGGCCCTGCCTGGGCGGGCTCGATGCCACGGAGGGTCACAAGTCCTGACCGCCAGTGACGAGACAGCGAATTTCCGCGTGCGGCGGTGGATGAGCGAGGGCATGCCGTTAAAACCTGCGCCGCGCTAGTTACAACATCTTAAAACGCCACTGCCGAACTTTTCCCGGACTGCCGACTGCGCTGCCACTTTGATTTAACAATTGGGGCCTTCACACTGGGCTATGATTGCCGCCAAGGCCAAGCTTGCTTCCGGGAGCGCTATTCTGTGAGTCGGGTCGCTGGGTCTGCGGCCCTCTTGGGCGTCAAGATCCGCTATAACATACTCCCGCTGAGGAAAGGTAGGGCAGTGGGGCATTGCTGGAAGTTTTCGGGAAATGTGCGTGTTGATTCGATTGGCACAGGATATAATACACCACCATACGGTACTGTGCCCCAACACTCATGTTGCGGGTCTCTTTTCTTGACCACACCCCATACTCACAACAATATCAGAAATAGACCTGGAGTAAAATGAGCAGGGCGGAGAGCGACTGCCCTCCGAACAGGGCCCGTTTTTGGTGGTGCACCTACAACTTTAGTTAATCGAGCGAGGGCGCGCTGGTCCACTGGCGCGGCGTGGCGCATCGCCATGACGAGAGCGGGCCATCGATGTTTGCGTCGCGAGCCAATGGCTGATGATGCGAAAGCATTTGCTTTGCCACTTGGGGAACGCATCCGCTGTTATCTAGTTGGCCCCACGCGACAAAGCATCAATGATACAGTTTATGCCATTCATGTCGTGATCACGCACGACGATGCCACAAGAAGACCTGCAGCACATGCCCTTCGCGCTATGCAGGCGTCTAAGATGGTTGTAGCCTTTGAGGCCCTGAACGGGAACCAGTCAGTGACAGCAGTTCGCACGGACAATGGCGTCGAGTTTCAGGGAGAGTTCGCTGCAAAGCTCCGATCGCAAAAGATTCGTCATGAGCATTCGTTGCCGCCTCGGCCACACACCAATTCGCAGGCCGAGCGCTTTGCAGAGGGTATGGCTTGTTTGTTCGTGGCCTTATGCCTTTTGGGCGTTCTGTCGCATGGCTTTCTGTTTCGTCTACGCGCACGGCTTGGAACTTGGGACATGCCATTTCCATATGAGCTCCGGTTCAATCGCTCTTTTGATTTGAGCAAGCTTCGACCCTTTGGGTCGGCATGCTAATACTTGTCCGAGGATCCCGACAAGATAGCTCACGCGGAGGGCTCGGTGTGGTGCTCGGCTATGGCAAGCAGAACTCTTACCATGCTTTGGATCTCGAACATTACATTGAAACCAAGGGGAGGCAAAGATTGTGCATACCCGCAATGAATGTGCGCTTCCCGCCGACGGCTCAATATCTCGAATTGGAAGAAGCCATGGAGGAGTCAAGGAAGCTCCTTATCACGGCTGCTGGGAGCATACTCCATGCTGGCTTCATGGGCCATATGGGTCGCTGGCAGGCGACCGAGGCTGTGCATCAAGGATGGCATGACCACCGTATCAACCACGGAGACACCCGGGACCATCCACATGCCGACGAACGCCAGCAAGCAAATATCCACGCAACGCCCATGAATTTCCGCATCTCCCGGGCACAATCCGCAACTGCACAGAGGAGGTAGTTTGCCCGGGTCGCCGCGCGGAAATGCAGCAGCAGCCAGGCCACCTTGTCGCCGAGCTGGGCGATGCGGTCTACAGGAGGCTGTCGTGCTCAGCACGCTTCTTGACCTGGCCTTCTGCCCCAGCGGCGATCCCAACCAAACCCTGCTGCTTGGCTGCTCGACCAGTCCCCCACCCAGACGGGATCCTGCGGCTCGCAACTTCAGGTCAGCGATGCCTGGGGGCTCCTCCCCAGAGCGTTCCAAATCTTTCGTTTTGCCGGCAAGCCAACACGATGACGATGAGGTTGGAAGAAGCTGTGTCTCTGTCACTGATTCAGGAAAGCAGGTGAAAAAATTAAGCGACACGCGGCCGCGACTTTGTCACCAAGGGCTTGATGCGGCTAAGCGGTCCAGGAATCAAGCTGCATGACAACAGATCCTATAGACTGTAGGCTGGAATGTTCACATGTCTGGAGCCTGATGCATCTCGCTGCGCTGACCACGCACCCCTTCAAGCTCTTGCCGCACAGCATCTAGAGTGGCCAAGACCTGCCCCGAAGAGCTCCAAACATGAGCAGGGCACAAGCTGGTCATGCCTCTACCATCGTGCTGTGCAATGCAATTGCATCTGGCCTGCTGGGCCATGCGAGTGCCAGAAGGAAGGCGCTAGAAATGCAATCGATCTAAGGCACAGGCTGCTCACCAACCAGAGTATCGATTGCTGCTTCCGCAATGGCCACCTGAGCACGCATCATGTCTCATCACTGAATAGTGTACCGTACACAAGGGTAGCTCTGTAGCAGACGGATGGTGCGCGCTGCCGCCATCGTCTGCAGCAACGCATCCGCGCCTGTGACACCACGACCCCTGTTAGCACAGAAAGCACCAAGGCGTCAACACACAACTTGTAAAGCTTCGACAACAGATCACCCATAAAAAGCTTAGAAGCAGGGTGCATACTGGCACGTGCATTTTTTCATGAAGAGGCGGAGCGCGAACGGCCTCCGCATTCCCAAGAACGGCTCCCAACGTGCCTAAAAAACTGCCATCTGCCGTCCCAAACGGCCTCCACGGCACCCGAAACCGCACCCCAAAACCACACCCAAACAGACCCCTCATCATGCCTATTTTCGAGGCCTGCGGGGGGAGGCCTCCCGAAAACCCTCCTGCGGTGGGGTCGGGCCCACGAAGCACGGCTTTCCTAACCCCCACACCCCCTTAGTACAGATCAGCAAAGCTTGCGTAAATACAGCACCTACCACAACAACCAGCACGAGTTTTCAAAAAGACAATAGCAACGATTCCTGCCTTGCAAAACTGTTTGTGACATGACTTGCAGCACATGGCTTCCCATACACACACCTGTAGATGAATACATGAACACTTCAACATGTCAGGCATCGACCGGAAAATGATGATGACATGGACGAAGACGGAATGTTGATGTTGTTCAAATGGAGTGCCAGACCACTTGACGTGACGATTCATAATATGAGTGCACGGGCGCTGCGTCATAACATGGTGTCTCGCATTATGAGATGAAGGATCATGCCCGTCCAGCTCAACCGTCCCAGGAGCAGACGAAGAACAGCAAATTTGAACCACAACTGCAACCAAAAAAGCTGCAGAAACAGTAGCAGCATGAACGATTGCACCAACAACCATGACAACCACAGCCGTGGGAGCCCGGCAACAGGAGGATCACAAGCAGGGGATGATAATGCATAAAAGCAAGAAAGCAACCGACCAACCTCTCTGGCGCAAATAGCGCAACTACTCAGAACGCGCTCGCTCCTGCGTCATCCAGGGTCCATGTTGCCTACATAGCTGGCATGCAGGGATGATCAATGTACAGTGTCGATTCTGTTCCTTTCAGCCTGGGGCTGTCTGCTT
Source organism: Symbiodinium pilosum (assembly GCA_905231905.1). Taxonomy (NCBI): domain Eukaryota; class Dinophyceae; order Suessiales; family Symbiodiniaceae; genus Symbiodinium; species Symbiodinium pilosum. The sequence continues at coordinate 10,032 of CAJNIZ010000603.1, read as the reverse complement.
TGCAGCTGCAAGGTCTGGAACAAGACCCAGTAAGTCACCATGCTACTGCTTGCGACTTTCCAAGCTTGGTCTTTGCAGCGGGGTTAAAAATTCTACGGATGACAGAGCCAAAGAGCAAGTTCACATCAACATGCGCTCATAGCAGCCCGACACCAGGAAAAACTTGCTCAAGTTGGACATACCCAGCTTGCTGTGAAATGCCAGGCCAACTGAGACTTCCTGTCTCCAGGGATTTAATGGACAAAGTGTGCATCCTGACAGCTGTCTTCTCGAATCGAAGCCACTGACTCCCTCATGCGCCACACTTTCTCCCGGCCGAGGCCGTCTGATGCGAGCGTGCTTCTAGGCATGGAAATTAAATCGCAAATCCGGCAGTGCTGTTACACTCGAAATTAAAGAAGCGGTTCTGCAATTCTTGAAGCAACGGTAGGTGCAAGCTTCGTGAAGGGACCTCAAAGTTTCTGGCTCACAACATCCAGTAGCACTCTGTTGACCATGCCTTGCGCTGAATGCAGGGCTGTCATTGGATTTCTTCACAATGAATTCAAACAAGCCAACACCTGAAGGCCACTTTGGGCAATGCATACCTGCACTCCGAGTCCCGCTAATCCAAATTGGAAGCACAAGAGTTTATCGCAGCAAAAGCCCTCAAGATATTCTCTCATTTAGCGAGCGACTCACAAATCTGAACTTCACATCAGGAAAGTGATGTGTTCAGCGGGATGATGTGTTGGAAGCAGCATCACCAGGAACGTAAATCAATCAGAACTGGATGAGTATCAACCTTCCAGGATACCCTGGTTCAATGCCTGATTGTTTTCGAACTTGACTTACTGCATGCAGAACATTCGCCTCAGCCTTCAGCCAATCACCCCGCCCCCGTGCTCCAACACCAGCACCACTGCCACCTGGCTACCGCAAGATTCAATCCCAAATCCTGCTAATGATTAATGGCGATGCTCGACAGCCCAATTCTTGAGGCCACGCCGAAGCTTTTTCAAACCGCGGCTTTCACGTGCCTTCACGTGCTTGCATTCAGGCAGAGACAAGAGCCCTAGTTTCACGCGGCTGCCAACGCTCCATGCGAATCCACATCTAATCCCTCTTGGCCCAGCGATGTGAGGCCAAGGTTCTGTGTCACAAACACGAGTTCAAGCCTCGGAGACCTTTGCTCCGAGCTCCGGGCTCTCAGTACTTCACATTCTGGAGTCAATCCAACACGCAAAATCGTCGTGGCAGCTCCCTGAACGCATGAATTCTCAGCCACAGGGTCACTGCTTCAGAGGCTGCAGACCAGCACTCACCAGGAAGCGGTGAATCTCATCATTGACAGCAACCGCGTGCCAGTAGAAAAACCAGTGGTGCGAGTCAAAGGCTTTCGAATACCTTCAAAGCTGCCCACAGATCTCCAGCCCAGCACAGTCAAATACGTACAGTGGAGAGGGAGGCCTTCAATGAAGACAACTGACAGTCTAGCATTTCTTGGATTCGAACCCTTCCAAATGCATGAACCGCATGCCAGACATTCCTTGTACTTTGCCAAGGCTCTGCAGCGGGGCACCCTTGACCCTCAAAGCCTCAAGGGACAAGGCTTGATCAAGTTGGCCTGGCTTCTCTTTTGACGGGTGAAGACCATCAGAATGACACCATAACTGGAATGTCGGAATGCCTGCACGTGCACAACAACATTCAACCAAGGAGCCTCAACGAAGTGCCGTCCTGCAAGCTTCAGGTGCGACGGCGCATCCTGAGGGCTTTGAAAGCTTGCGCGCCGACAAGCACAGGCTTGTAGTCATGTTGCAACAAGCTCCCAATTCTGAGCAATCTTTCGAAGGTCTCTTTTGGCGGACATGAATTCAACCCAATTCACTTCCCTACTTTTGAAAGCATCATTGACCTCTGCACACCAGCCTGCAGACAAGACACCCCGTAGAGAAGGAGCGTTGGGCAGCTAGGCAGCTGGCCCTCCAACTTTGCCTCAGCTCTAATCTTTGGGACTTCGCGATAGTGTGCTCTGTAGATCGGAATGCTGTGAAGTTCTTGGTGTTGGTTAGACCTTTCTCCTGGGCCACTGCCCACTTTTCTATTGCGGGCTGTGCACGCAAAGTTGCAGGCAGTGTTGGAGTCACTCACGTGGATGGTCTTATTTTCTCGACCTGGTTCATGTGCGGTAGGTGGAGTGTCGAGTGTCGAGTATCCAAAAGGCAGGAACTTACCGGAAAGATTCTCATTTAAGATTGCCTAGGTCGTCCTAGATCACGAACTTATGTTTCAGGCAAGGTGCATCCTGCTCCGAGCTTTGGCCCCAACCTTGGAGTCCTTGTGTCCTCAGCTTCTCCACGCCGTTTGCACCTCCGACTAACATGCCCTAGACTCCTGGTAGCTCCCTTTCACGCCAATACTCCGCAGTTCTGGCTTTACATGCGTCCTAACTCCCAATCCTAGCCGCAGCTGTGCTGTACATTCTTTACCTCCAAAGCCCTGGCCAAAAATCGTGGACGAGATCAAGTTTTGACTGCAAGCTCAGCCGCTGCCAGAGAGCCCACAGGAACATCCGAGGAGGCTTCCAAGTCTGCCAATACCTCAACAGCTTCAATTCTGGCAGATAAGAAGAGAAAGCACTTGCCCTACCCAGCCAAAAGCACTCCTGTTGCACCCTCCAAGGATGTCGCATGATGTCGGTCAGGAGGCGGCCATCCCATGGCAGCGTTCATCTCTTCCCAGGGGGTCGGGGACAGCCCCTCGCCAGCCTCACCAGTTGGGGCTTCGGTAGAGCTTGCGAAATGCACAAGAAGTCTTGGCTTTGGTGTGTCTTCATGCTTGAACATGCTTGACAACCAACAGGAAGGATCACGAGGAACTCAAGGCGTGTCAAAAAACATTGGATCCCAAACATCCCCGATCACTTTCGAACTGCTCGTGTGCGACCGCTGCTTCGGGACATTACATGAATGACTTGATTCGCTTTTCCTGTCAAGTCCATAAACCACGGACCTCTGCACAAGGCGCTCCCAAGTTGATTGTGAACCGGTGACTCAAAGCCAAACCAATTACTGCAACGAAGTCTGCATAGACATGGATTGGCCAAACATGCCTCGCCGTAGCCAGTTAACTCTGGCAAGGAAAACCTGGGCTTCTCCCATTTTCCCCCCAGCAACATGTACCCCAAATTTCATCATCTCATCTAAGGGCTGCTAGCCAACGCTATTGATCTCACGTCTTTGAGAAACTTCTCCGGCTTCCAGGCTGAATCAGTAGAACCCCAAGGAATTCGGTGCCGAGCGTCTTTACGAAATACCGCAACAGATGATCTGCTACATCCTTTGTGGAACAGGAACTTGACGGCTACGGAAAAAAAAACCTTGTCACATGCAAAGTCTAACATCGGGTTGGGAGCATGAGTACATGAACGAGGCAGACTGCATGTGATAATGAGATGTGTATCTTCCAGCTCTGTTTTCAGCAAGGTTACGAGGCTTTGCTTAGACTATCGCAGGCACGGAGAAAACGGCCTTGCAATTCTGTGCTGGCCCAGTGGTATTGCCTTGAATCAAAACCACCTTGAAATTACCTCTGCAAAGACTCCCTCGGCTTCACATCCTTTTGCAGTTGATTCGAGGCGTAGCGGCAACTCCAATGTCAGACCCCTTCAGAGCGTGATTTCCAAAGCCACCCAACTTACTTTAATTCGGTGCCTGCAATGCTTTCAATAAAAAAAAGCCAAAACCCAGCCTGGTCATGTGGCTAATCATGCAACATGCTGCTTTTGGAAGACACAGCGGCCGAAAGGAATGGCAGCTTTGATAGTGCGAAGCAGGACAAGGCCGCGTGCTGGTAGGCAACTATTCGCCACTGCACCTAGAGAGCTTCGATTGAAAACGAACGTTTAGAGTTCGAGGTTCAGCATGGTTTCATAACTGGCCTTCCAGGCCTGGTCTCATTGGAGGGAACGACGGGCATAACTACACATAAGCAAGAGCTAACCTAATCCAAACGCAAGATGCCTTCATTTTGAAGTCCTGTGTGACTAACAACTGTTGTGAGCAGGAACATCGGAAACCAAAAGCCTTATGTCCCGAAGGGATCACTGTGTGGGCGGGGGGGGTTCGCATCGTCCACAATCCCAGTTACCAAGAAAAAACTACTGTAAACACGCCAATGCAGTTGATAAAGTTTGCTGCAAGTTGGGCACCGAAAATGGCAACTGCCCGTAGCCCGGAGCAATGTCCAGGGGAATGATAGCATCAAAAAGGTGCGGCGCTGCCCTCTGTGCCATGTACCTCAGCTGAACGCTTCCACTGCCTGTTCTTTGTACAATTCTCTCGAGCCACCCAACCAGAGCCTTGCTTGAAACGCTGAGCCCTCACAACCCAGAGCAGCATGCCGATGCCTCAACTCAATACGGCCCATGCTGTTCAGTAGCGTGAGCCAGGCACCCCAGTCGTGGCCAATGAGGACCAACGAGCGATTGCCACCTTCAAGGAAAACCAAATAATTTGAACTTTCAATCTGCTCGGCAACTACCAAAGAAATCTACCGGCCAAAAATGCAGAACCACAAGCCTGATTCGAAATGTGCTCGAGAGGTGTGGTCAGTCTGTCTGAGAGGGCACTGAAGTTTTCATTTGTAAATGGGAGTGCCTGGCTTTGTGTTCTTACACGCCTCTCTTCCTGCCACGCTTTGTACTGTTGTACTGTAGCAACTGTCTGACATTTAGTGCTCGCAGAGCTTCCAATGCAGATCTTGCCTAGTTCATGCGCCTTCTGCCCAGAGCCATCCACATTTGACATGCTGAATCTTTCTCCAGGTCAATTCATGCATGGCGTCGTGTTAACAACTTTGGCGTTGCCACAAGCCATGAGTCCCAACAAACCAAAGGTCCGAAAGCCGAAGCCTTTCCTGTTTGCAAATGTGCTCGGCATCTCCGAAACTGATCGGCCTGAAAGTAATACATGGCAAAGCTTGCCTGACAATCACTGCTCTAGACTTTGTGCCTTCGCTGGTGCGTAATTGCTGCGCCAGATTTGCCAATTGTTTGGCCTCAGCGGCTGTTTGCTCTGACATTTCAAATCTTCATAGGCGCACAAACTTGAGGACCAGGTTGCTACAATGTTGAAGTCGTAGCCCCAGGCTGCCCTCGGGAGTGGGGACAGGACAGCCAAAAGACAGCACAATTTTGAAGGCAGGAAGTGCAAGGTTGCATGTAGACATGTGGACAACACAAACAGGGCTGAGATGCAACCCCGAGGCTTCTCTCCGTGCTCCCCACACATGGGCAGCTCCGCAGCCACACAGTGATACCCCCATCCCACGAAGGCGGATATCTGCCTGTGCCACACCTGCAAACACTTGTGCAAAGGGCCAAAAGGACTTCACGTTCCGGCAAACACATGTCAGACTTTTAAAGCATGCAGATGGAAAACTGCTTTTTGCATGGTAAATGTATATTTGCGACAATACATTTTTAGCCATGATGCCGTTCCTGATCTTGGGCATGTTGAATGCATATCTGACTTTACAAAACCTACGTCATTTGAGCCTTGGCGTTGTCGGGCCAGCCGTGCAGGAAAAGCAGAACAACGTTGGACTTCGGGTCTCCCGAATCCTTTCTTCAACACATGTTTTGATGCATATTCGAAACCCAAAATGGTAGAGGCAAAAATCGATCAGGCATGGGTCACCACACAAACCTCGCACAATTGATCAACCACGGCCGGAAGGAAAACCTCAAAAAATGCCTCTGTCTCGAAAATCTGATTGACATTGACAATCCTGTTCCCTTGTGCCGAAGAGCAATGGCGACAGACAAGCTGCGATAGCCAGGGTCTGCCAGAACAAAGCAACAATGCAAACACAAATGCCGATTCCACAAAATGAGCCTGTTCAATCAATATCTGCAAATCTCCAAACTATGGTTGAAAGCTGACTAGAACGCTTGCTTGCAAAATCTGACTGTGCTTTTCCCCATGCAACTGGCGAAACCTATGCAACATTCAAACACCAGGCAAACACATTCACAGCTGCAAAACGAAGTGCGCATGCTGCAGAACCTCCAAGCTACAGCAATGTTCGTGTGTGTGTGTGTGTTAAGCAAACTAAGGGCTAAGGGATGTCCAGATAAAGGATGAGACGCATGGGCATTGACACGGCACAAAGCTATCCAAAAAGATCGCACATCAACAGCTTGCGTTACAAAACCCGTGCGCGCATGGACAAAGAAATGCCACGCACGCCCATCTATCCCAGCTCATTGAACAGCCCGACACGCACGTTTGCGAGACACTGGTCGAAAACGGTTTGCATCAGCAACTCTTTAGCTTCAACCCTTCGCCTTCGTTTGTCGTGCATGCGAAATACCCAAGGATTCCCACGGCCAGTGCCACAGCTGCGTAAGCTTTGGATACCACCATGGCGCGCAAATGGGCTTGTTGAAGTTCGAATGACCATGAGATTGCAAAACGATGGCGTGTCTTCAAAATGCTGTGGTCCTGTGCACACTGCCCCAACAAGCACACCTGCTCCAGCTAGTTCCACATCAACACACATGCCACCATAAAGGATCAGTGTACTCAGGGCACACGTTGAACTGAATCCGTTGTTAAACTGCGAATTCCCTATGCTTATGCACAACTCTGAAGATAACAATCAGGGCGGTGCAGGCGAGACCCAATGTGATGTACTTTGGGTGGAGCCAAATTGATGATTTCCACTCATGTGACTGTAGCGCCAAATTGAAAATCTCTGAAGTTGTGCATTGCTGGCTCAACGGTATGTTTCCCGAACCAACAACTTCAAACTGTGTCAGCAACACCACTGGTGGGAATGTCATCTTCTCATGGTACGCCTGTGCACATCAACAACTGACATATCAAACTCACACATGCACTGATGGTAAGATTCAAGACTGCCAGGACATGTGTGTTCAAACACAGAAAACCATGGCTTGTGTGTCGCTTTGCGGAACACAACAATGCTCTAATCTGCCACCTCAAAGGCCTGGCTTTTTCTAATCTGGTCAGCTCAGGGGCCTGACCTGTTGCAGGTAGCCTGGATATCCTGCCAACTCAAGAGCAACTTCGTTGGCAGTGGTCTCTTGAGTGGGCCACGGTCCCCTGCATCTTTCACAACTGTTGTCAAGAAAAATCAAAAGCGAAAAGCTGAAAATGCAATCACTCTCTTGCAGGTTTAACGCATGTACAGCAGCGGACACAAACACTCTGTCAGTGACAGGGCGGCAATCTAAATATGAACCGTTTCATGGGCAAGAAGATCAAGACCACTTGCAAGCTTCCATCACGTAATTTTCAGAAAGCTGAACCAACTTGCAACAGTTTGAAGACGTCCCTTTTCCTCAAGAAATCACAAGGGACACGAAGGACAATTGTATGTCCGCCAGAGATTTTTTTCGCAAGCGCACTGTCGCACCGCTCAAGTTAAGCTACATCACATCTGGTATTCAGATGAAACAAAGTCATGAAATGCGCTCATGTACCTTCAAACAAGTGCAACTAGCTATTCCAATGACAGTTCCAGCAATACATGCACAGATTTGTCACGGGGGCAAATGCAGTCGGACTAGTCCCCTGTCAGACACATGGACACTGAATGCAACATGTACGACTAACACGCGAGTCAAGGCCGGTAGCCAATGCCAGAGAACTCAGCTCAAGAAGAAGGAATGTCCCCATGCTGACACTACGGAATGATTAATCATCCTGCTTCTCTCAGACGGCATATTCAACTGGACCAATTCCGCACACTGCTCATCATGGCCAAATCATGGCCAACAAGGCTAGAAAGATATCCAGATTCGTCACACATTGATCCAGTGTACCAACCATTCAACTCGCACATCAGCCCAAGCAAGCACACGCTCACATAGACGCTCAAGCAAGCACACGCTCAAGACATAGACGCTCTTCGAGAGCATTTGACACGGCAAGAGGCGTGTCAGCTCCACCTCGCCTAGGTTCATTGCTGACACCAACATGGAATCCAGGCAGCGGAGACCAGCATCTAGTGTTAAAGAGGGATATCTGAGAAGACATGCCGGCTTCAGAGGCGCCACGACAGTGATCATGAGAAGGAGCAGCCAGAAGCGAGAAGGAGTACAAACAATTGCAAATCTCAAGGACCTGGGCATCACTGCAAACATTTTAGACACTCGCAGAGGCGTCACGCATGATCCACCTTCGCGCGCGGCGCCGCCATGAGGAAGCAAGTACTTGCAGTGGTTAACAGCAGGCGGCCACAGTTCCGCACATCATCAGAGGGAAGTTCGGCATCTGCCATTGGTGCCATGTCCGATTCTCAAGGGCAACAAGGCGGGCACGAACGTCGGTAAGATTTTCGTTCAGATAAAAGCCAAAAGGAGCTATGATTTCCAAGGCAGCTTCTAGATTAGGAACACGTGCTGCAAGAAAAATTGGCCTGATTTCGCACATTGTTGAGGCGCGCGGCACTCGTGGAGCTGTTCTGGATATTAAGCTGCATCACTTCAACGCCACGGAGTTGGCGGTGTTGCGTGAGTAACTGTTCGGCACGGCGTAGCCTCACATCAACACTATCAAGAGAAGTGTACGGATGTCCTCTCTCCATAGCTAGATAGAGTTAACTGAATGCACTGACAGGTAACTTGTTGTTGCCCAACACCTACGCGAAAAAATGCAGATTTGGCGCATGAACAGCAGCGGATACAAACCCGTCTTCCTGAGAACTCGTTGACAATCTTATCATCTGAATCGTCTACATAACGGACTTGATGAGGAACATTCCACATCAATGATAACCGAAGCTTTGAAACTTTTATAAAAAGTTGTGGCCTTTGATGAAAACCTTCGATCCGAATTGACTAAGAGACTGAACAATATGTTGCGATTTGTTATGGTTCCTTGCTCAAAACGCGACAATCGCTGATTCGACCATCATAAAGATCCACCGCGCGTTCAACATCGACAGAAGCAACGATTTGACCAATAAGAAGAAACACATCCGGTCAGAAAAGAGACACATCTCAGCTTGCAAATGAGTGAAGTGGTTTCTTGTACACCGTGGCGGAGTTTAATTTCTAAGTTCTTCATTGCAGAGCAAACCGGCTTCTGTCTTCAGAAGGTGGTGCTTGCGGATAAGAGCCATCGAGTAGCCTGGAGCCCTGCGTTCCAGGTGATTGCTACCGCAGTCCGCGGAACTGCTACTAGCCGATCTCTATGATCTTCTGGTTTTGTATTCTTTTTTAAACACCAACGAAGTTCTTCCTATTTCATATTTCGATCGTAAATTTCATTACCGTAAGATTTTGAGATCGAGGTAACAAAGTTCAAACATCTGGCGCGGCGGGCTAAAACCTTACAAAATTCAGCGTTTCACTTAAGAGGGTTGAACAACTTTTCGTCAAGGGATCTTTTTCTCTTGTCATTATGTCTCGGATCCAGCCTTTAGATAATAGCCTTAAGAATTTTTTACAAGGTAGCAAATTGTAAGTACGCCGCGCAGCTTCTATTAGTGCTGCAAGTCTTGGTTCTTCAGATAGTAAGAAATCTATGGTGAAGCACCTGGCTTAGGACTTATACCCACACGAGTGAATGCTGGCAGACAAGCTAATCAACGCATTGCAAGCAGATTGTGTGGATGGTGTGGCCATTTCTAGCAAGAAAAGGCGCTTAGCACAAGTTGCAAAGCGTGGTTGACAAGACAAGCGGTTAGATCTTAAAAAAGTATCTCCTTCCGGTCTGCTGACCACACGCGGGCGCTTTTGTTTGATTCCAAGCGAGTTGTATAAGCTAGGCGGCTCATGAAGAATTTGTATTGCCTGTCGTTTTACACCATCAAACAAGCGCAAGAATTTTGCAAGATCATTCTCTTTTTGATTGCTCTGGAGGTACCTTCGAACGTAGCCGGTTTTCGGCTGATTTTGGCACCCTGAAACAGGGCCCTGCAAGCGTGCTTTTTTCAAGATTTTTGCGGCCGAATAATTCTGTGGCGGCAGCTCTACAACTTGCTGCTCCAGTCCTCCAGCAGCGTACGGTATCCTTG
>CAJNIZ010000602.1:10497-31481 GCA_905231905.1 Symbiodinium pilosum | reverse complement strand
GTTTAGGGTTTGGGGGGGGGGTGTCATTTTGGTTTTGAACGTTCTAACTTTTATTTGTTAAGCTTATGGAAATTTTGGGTACCCTAAGTAATGGTAAGTTTAAGTGGGCTTAAGGGTTTAGGATGTGTGGGGTTTGGGTTTCAGGGTTTAGGGTTATGTAGGGTTCTGTATAGGGCTATAAAGGGATATGTGGGTATTGTATAGGGTGATATAGAGGCTTATATAGGGTGTGAAAAGGATAGATGGGATAAGATAGGGTTATAGATATATATATATATAGATTTTGCAGGAAAAGGTTCTTTGCTGGTCCCAAATGGAAACCCAATTTTTAGGGCTTCGGGCCCCACTTAAGTGACAAGTACACTTTTCAAGACTTATCTACGGATGTCCTAAACCCTAAACCCCGGTGAGAACCTTGGTCTGCATGCATGGTACCTGCCGACTTAGCATATCGAACCTGATCGATTCATATCAGTTACTACCGTATGTCAAAATCACTCGGCAACAAACACGGTAATTCGAGTCCGCCTTCTGCGGGAGTGAGGGCTTAAACAGGACAGGAACTTTTGAAGAAATGTCTTTGGTCCCTTCTGCGCTCAAATCGTCTGGACATGTCAACATCACTTATGTGTCACCTGCCAATAAAAAAAATGACCGTGTGCCGAAAGATTCTCTTCCGAGTACGTTGACGGCCTACACGGACCCAAAAGTATGATGTCTCTCACTTTTTAGTGCAGATATTGGGGCATTATTGTACCTACCCTGGGAGTCTAGGCAGAGGCTCAAAATTTGTAAGTTGCGACTACTGATCCAATATTGGACGCGGGAGCCCTACACTTGCAATCTAGTGTAATGCGGCTGAACTCTGGCTTCGAGTTTAGGATTCATAGGATGCGTGACGTACGACAAGCACCACTTGCATAACTAAATTCACGACTCCAGGCTGGGCCTGGACAACGGGTACCAGGGCTGCGAGAAATGACCAGAAGGAACCAATAAGCTCTAAATCAAACCCCTAAACCGCTGTAACTTAGGTGGACCCCCCAACCTAAAATACTGGTATAATGGGAATATGGGAGGACCGTGATATAACACTATCCCTACAGTCACCATTGGACGGGGGTCCACCTAACCACTAACCTTAACTCAAGCGGACCATTCATCCAGCATGTACCTCACCCATGACATGGAAGCTGGGCTTAAAACGTGGATTCTAGAGATCAAGGTTAATGCCTAGGTTTGCTTCGACTTACGATTCAGAGTACCTAATAACTTATACATGTGCAAAGGCCTCCACTGCAATTACTATTGCCCGACGCCAAAGCACCTAATGAATTACCCAAAGCCCATGTACGTAATTCTTGGGTACTTAGGGCCCTCTGGGCTGACTTTACAGCGGTTCGCAAACCTGCGCCATACGCAATCAAAAGGGGAAAACTAGACAAAGCTGTGCGGAAGGAAACAAAATCACTCCTGTGTTGGTATCGACAGTGGTCCGTAGAGTTTGAAGTAAACCCCGAACAATACATCCTTCGCCGGCATTCCTGAATCCCAACAAGAAATTCCGGTCACGCACACACAAGCTCTATAGCTGTTTTGCGGCATGCGACTGGTGCTCTCTGTGCTTCGAGAGCTACGTGGGGGTTTCCTCATATAGGGGCCCTATACAGCCTGCTTTGAATATAATCCGTGCTAGGGATCCCTGTCATTATTTCCGCCCCTCCTTGCCCCTAAGGTTGTTACGGGCCCCTATGTCCCGAAACCCAACACGTTGTGCAAAGTGTTCAGCAACCCAGGGACAAAATGGGGATAATGGGTTTGGGGTAGTTTGGAACTTGGGCCTTAAGGTTTAGGGTTTAGGGTTTAAGGTTTAGGGTAGTTTGGAATTTGGGGCTTAAGGCTTAAGGTTTAGGGTTTAAGGTTTAGGGTTTTTGGTAGTTTGGAAGTTGGGGCTTAAGGTTTAGGGCTTAGGGTTTTAAGGTTTAGGGTTAATACTTATACATGGTTCTTGGGGTTTATCACTGACATGGGGAAAAATCAAATGAATGGAAAGTAACATGGCAAATTGAAACTGGAACTGGGTCACATGTGGAGCTATACTTTCTTGGGAGTATCCTCAAGAATTACCGATATGATTTGGAGTTCTATTTGAGGTGGCTAATTGAGGACAACTGGCATCAGAAATAATTCTTCTATGGTCTATCGAGGTAATATGTGCTCCTGACCCTAAATCCGAAGCCCTAAACCCTGAACCCCACAGGAGTAGTAAGCGCCCCTGATCCTAAAGCCCAAGCCCTAAACCCGTTTAAGGGTTTAGGGTTCGGGGTCTAGGTTGTAGAGATTAGATTTGGGGGCCTTGGGTTTAGGTTTCAGCCAAAACTTACTGGCAACCCCAATTGCCTACGGCTTAGCAGCCTCAACCCTTTCAACTTGGAGCTACCAGCTTCTAAGCTATAGGTGCATAGGGATCATATGCAGACCCCGACTACCTACAGCTTTATGGGTTTTACCTACTACTAAACCCTAAACCCTGAAATATACCCTACTAAGCTGTAAGGTACTTTGGGTTACAAGATTAAGTAGACTCAAAAACAAACGCAGCTCAGGGTTTCGGAGCCCGCGGCTAACGAGGTAAGACCGGGATTCATGGGTTTAGGATTTAGGATTTAGGGTTTAGGGTTTAACGGTTTGGGGCTGAAGCATCATGAGCTCACGACTTCTTGGGCGCAAGCCAGGGCGTCGGGTATTCAAAACGCATGGATATACACAGGTATACATATACACAGTACGTATACATATGAAGCCGTTTGAAGAGCAGCACAAAATCCCCGTACTCTCGGGTGCCTAGGGGGTTGTGGCAGGAAGCTTTAAAGCCCTCATATATCAGTCAGAGAAGACTCTGGCAGGTCTGGGGCCTATGAAAGGCAATTGTTCATGGCTTTAGAAGAACTATGTAGAGATTAAGTGTAACAAAACTTTAAAAACGTGAAACCTACTCCTGTAGAGGGTCCTAAATACAGCGCTGAGTACTCCAACGGGGTATGGGCGCAGCGCACTCATCAGCGAAAGCTTCTTCTCCATCCTCTGCGGTGCGGCATCTGGGTCTCAGTTTAGGGTGCAAAGCCCTACATCTAAGCCCCCCTTAACTTATTGGTGGTTAGTAGGTATTCCATTATTCCCTACTCATTTCCAGTACCCTAAACTGTAACCCTAAGCCCTAGACTCCAAGCGCTAAACACTAAAGTCCCAAGCCCTGTAAGGGTTACTGCCATGCCAATGTCTGCAGCGACTTTGCTGGAAGGATCAATTATCTGGTGGAGCCGACAGGGATTTGGAAGTTTCCATCCTAAAAACGTTTTACAGTGTAGGGTTTGGGCACGTGCGTGTGTCTTTATGCGCGCTTGTGTCTTTGCAATTTGGGGTTTATAGAGCTCAGGGCTTTTAATAAAGGTTCTGGACTTAGGGTTCCACACTCAATTCACACAAAACGTTGTTGTATTGTCCTGTCCCTTCCTCTCTGAAGCAATAACTTAAACGCCCCAGGCTACTGGGTTGCGATGTACCATGTAGCGGTTAGAGCGAATACCAGAGCATCGTAAAGGAATTATCTAGTAGGTCATGGCCCCTTACCGAAATATCTACCACAAGGCATGAAAAGGAGTCATAATAGCCCGTTAATAAAGGCCCCTCGAGAAAGGACAGTGACCGTGCTAGGGACTGACCCAAATTATTCAACTCAAAGCCTGTCAGTTTAGGGTTTATGGTTTAAACCCTCAACCCTGAATCATTAAACCCTACACCCTTTAACCCTAAAGCCTAAATCCTGAAACCCTATAAACCCTAAAGCCTAAATCCTTAACTCTAAACCCTCAACCCTAGGGTGTAGGGTTTCTACATGGTTGTACTCTAGATCCTTCCAGGGCTACACCAGCTTGTCGGAATGCAGCCGGCTCCTTGACCTTGGGACTTACCATCAACTTTGTCCTAGTATTGAACCCCCTTTTTAGGGTTTAGGGTTTAGGGTCTAAGGCTTAGGGTCTGGGGTTTAAGGTCTAGGGTTTGGGGTGTAAGGTTTCGGGTTTAGGCTCTAGGGTTTAGGCAGCTTCCAATATTGCATAGCATCCCCCCATACGAGACCTCATACATGATTCCGGGGGTCGAGCGATTGCATTCTCAACAGTCCAGGGTTCAGGGTTTGTTGGTTAAGGGTTGAGGATTTAATGTTCAGGGCTTAGGCTGCAGGATTGGTTTCAGCTTCAGGGCTCTAGGGTTCAGGGTTGGCTGCTTTCACCTTCTGTCTGCTCAGGCTCTCAGTATGTCAGACCCATGCTGCAGATATACAGCCCTAAAACAGCACTAAACACAAAGTCCCTAAGCTTCAACACTTGAAACCTTTAACCCCAGACCCCTAAACCCTTAACCCTGAAACCCCACAACCCCTAAAAACCTGTACAACTTAGAACCTTTCCACGACCCCAAGGTCCTACGAAGCGCGGCTACGTACTGTCCAAAGCCATCCTGCCCTCAGCTGTTCCAAGGGTCGATGGCCGTCAGTCACTGGCACTCCCATATCCTGGGGATTTGGGGAGGATTTAAGGGTTCAGGGTTTAGGATATAGGGAGCTTAGTGTGTCTAGGGGTTTGGGGGGGGTTTAGGGGTTCAGGGTTCAGGATTTAAGGGGCTTAGGATGTAGGGTTTCGGGATCAGGGCTCAGGATTTAGGACTTAGAGTGAAGGGTTTCGGGGGTTCAGTGGTTCGGGGTTTGCGGGATGGGTTCGGTCAGGGCGCTCTGGACTTGCTTGTGGTGGTTCGTAGGTAATGAAGGAACATGTTATAAGGACTGGCTGGCATAAGACATTACATGGTACTACATTAGGAACAGAACTCATAATCCACTATACAGGGTTAGGTAGGGGTTTGTATAGGATTACACAAGGTAATGAAGGGCTGTTTGGGGTTATGTAAAGGTACTACAGGGTTGATGTAGTGTTACGTAAGATTTTGGGGTTGAGGCTTTAAACTTATATACCTAGATTGAGCCGGTAGGGTTCTGGAGCAGGATCTTGATGAATTCAGGCTTTCCGGGTCCAGAATCTTAGGCAGAGTTTGGGGTTCAGGGAGCCCTGGATGTGTTTCAAAAACAGGGACAACCATGACAGAGCAAGGTGCAGTACTTCTGCCCACCTTTTGAGGCAGAATTGCTGGGACTCCTGCCATCGTCGATCACCATCGCCACTCCTGGTATAAGGTGCAGGGAATCATGTGGCTGGTTGTCCAAATTATGGTCCCTTTTTGGGTACCCTAAATATGAGGTGCCGTATTATAATAGGGATCCAAAAAGGGACCATGATTTTGACAACCACCCATGTGTGTACTGGGGTGTACTGCGTGGGCCTCTAAAATTCCAAGCATGCTTGTCAGGGTTTAGGGTATAGGTAAGGGTTTAGAAGCCCTTACACAATATAACCCCCAATATAACCCCAATATACTCCATTTCATTTTCCATTTTCTTTTCCATTTGATTCTCCATTATAGTAGTTTCCATTTTCTTTTCCATTATCCCAATATAACCCCAATATATACCCTATTAGGGGTTCTAAAGCACATGACATCATCATCATCATGTCCAGGCTAATCGTTCTTAGCCATTCAGTTGCGTAAATTACTTAGCTCAAATTCCCTCAGAAGGACGTGGGATCCCTTTCGCAGAAATGTGAGGAAATCTTATCCCAGCTTTGTGTTTAGGGTTGAGGGGAAAGGTATAAAGGATCTCGAAGGCAAGTGTGCAAATAGCTGAGGATTTTGCACCAGGGCAGGAAAGCGTTCACTGCTAAATTCAAGGTCCAACACGATACGGGTATTTCATAACATAAAGAACCAGCCAGCCACCCATATAACTCGAATGGTAAAATTCATGGTGTAGGAACCCCCCAAAAGGGGCCCAAACCTTTGGAAACCCCAAACCTTACATATCCCTATATAACCCTCCCCGGGTATAGACCCGTATTATGTTATAACCACAAAAGAATCCCCCAAACCCTAAACCTATTATCACCACTCTATTCTCTCCAGAATATAGATCTATATGACACTTCATATACATCTGTAAATCACCACAAATTCTTGGAAGCCTCCATGTCACAAAGACTCCGGCCACACCATAGCAAACAAAGTTTAGTGAAGACTGTGGAAGGGAAAAACACGTACCCTAACGGTCCTCTCTGCATATACATATATATATATAGATTACAAACTCAGGATCCCTGATTGCAGTAATTGTTATGTAGCTTGTTGGGAGGTTATGATAAATGGTAGTTTCCCGAAATAGCTCCCCCGACTATAGACCCCCAACTACTGTAATCCTTATTATGAGGACCTCCAAAAAAGGTACTCCTAATTTTGGGAAACCACCAAATTGTGCAATTACTTTGGCGCTTAGGGCTCAGGTTTGAGGCTCAGAGCTTACAGTTCCCTAAACCCTAAGGGACGGTTCTGTGGAATGAACCCCCGCCCCACCCACCCTGAAAGCCCGTCCGCCCACCCGCCCAAGACCTCGAGCCCCACGCAGGAAATGAATGCAGACCCCCAAACTGCAAGCCCACCACCCAAAACTCGAGCCAAAGACTACCCTAACCCGGCCTAAAGCGCAAGGTTCCCTAGAAGGTCTCAATAACATTCACTTTGCGGGCTCTTGTGAAGCCATCTGAACCACAAAACGGTGATGTCTGAAACAGATTAAACAAAGACCTATGGGAAACACAGTATAAACCCTCAACGCCAACCTCTGGCCCTTGAACCGCGCCACTCTAAATGGCCCAAGCCCATCCTCCGTTGCGTGGCTCCATCTCCTGACTCAGATGACTGTCTGGGTTGCTGGGTGGCCATAGCTCATAAAACCCTAATCCTAAATCATGGGTTTAGGGTTTATAGGGTTTAGGGTTTAGGACAAAGAGATGCAGACTTGAGAATTTTGCGTTGGGGCTTGAGGCGGCCATACCTTGCCCCTAAGGATCCCTGCGCCAAAGCCATAAGCGTTTTAGTTTACGTACCGCCCCCCACCCTGTAACAGTCTATATTAGGGGTCGTGTTCAGGACTAAATATAATGAGAGTATACATGTTATTTGACTGTTACAGACTGGGGACAGTACCAAAGTTGTTGGTTGCCATGAAGCTTTCCTAACGCCACTCATTATGTGGGTATTTGGACCCTTTGTTCATCCCAAGATCCATTTCAAGTTCTATTTGGTTCTCCATTGCTGAAATAAAATAAGCCTAAACCGTTCCTAAACCCAACTGGCCAATAAACGCCGTATACCATAACTGCTATACCTTCCTCATGATATAGCAGGCTTCGGGACTGAATTTTGACAGTCTTCATGTTTGATTTGGGGCCCAAGAATTGCGACTCTGGTTGAGCTGTGGGTTTAGGGTCCCAAATCATTGTTACATATCCTTCTCTGGAATCCCAAGCTTAAACACTAAATCCTATCCCACTACCCCTAACCCCAAACTCTCTGCTATTACCCTAAACCCTATCCTGCTATCCTGAACCCTGAAACCCCAAACCCAATCCTATTTGGTATTTTTGAACCCTCAAAGTCAAAATTCTTCTTACCCTCGGAATATAGGACAGTTCTAGAAATTGGACCCTTAGGTTCAGGATCTGGTGGGGACCAGCAAGAACCACAAGCAGCAGCACCAACACGACTTAGGAGCAGCAGTAAACACCAGAAGAACTGCAACAACGGGAATCAACAAGCAGCCACATTTACAAATACGTGTAACGCCACGGTGGTAAGTAAGGCGTCCCAACTCAGGAAAGCTCAGCAAAGCACTGCTGTTTCCTTATTCAAGTCTACCCAAGTTTCCCAACCACCCTCTTACCTCTCTCAGAAGCCGTGAGACCTAAACCGCACCCAGCGTATCGATGCGTCCCCTTATTTCATTCCGGGGGTCTGGGAGCATATCTATTTTTTTCTGCGCACTCGCGCGTGCTAGGTTTCAAGATGTAAGCTTAGGGTAGTTACGAACCCTGGGTTTCTTCTGTTGCTCCAAAATTGAAATTATGGTGGCCCCACGATAGCGTACAGTGTCACTTTAGCAAACAAAGTAAGGGATCCGATACGGGACCATAATTTCACAGTTAGACCCCATGGCTTGTAGATAGCTCCCCTATGGTTTTGGAGATTCCTGGACTCTTTAGCTCCCCTTATTATATTGATATAGACTATCCCTAGCTCCTTTGCTCCCCCCAAAAGTATGGGTAGATAGACATGTCAAGCTGGCTTGAAGCTGCCATTTCTAGAAATTGGGGCCCGGGTAGATGGGAACAGTGCTCCCACCAAAGCCTCTTTCCTAAACCCTGTAAACCCTCTAAATAATCGAAGCCCGGGTAAGAGGGGATTTCCCACAATCAGGGGTACCTTTTAAAGGGGTCCCCATAATAAGGACTATAATCTATTGGGGGCTAAATTGGGGTCCCCCTATTTTGGCAAACTACAAAATACCAGTTGCAAAGAGCAGAAGAAAAACAACAAATGCACCAAACACCCTGTCCAAACTCTCCCCCCACCTGAACCCAGCTTAGGGTTACGTTGGCTGGACTCAAAAATCAGACCGCCCTAAGAACCCTGGAGACGAATCAACGTTGCCTCAATGTCGGACTCGAAAGCCATGGTGGACTCGGAGTCTTCGTCCTCATCCTCCTGCAAGAGATTTGGTGGTTTCCCAAAATAGGGGGAACCCAATGTAAACCCCAAAATACTATAGTCCTTATTATAGGGACCCACATACTGGTACCCCGAATATTGGGAAACCCCCATTTACCCTGCCCCCAAAAGCAGGTGGAATATCGCACATTCTACATTAACAGGACAGCAGCATTTGCAGGGTTGCTTTTGGAATTCCATCTTAGCTTTGGCAAGCCCCCATACATACCCTATTATACTATAGTAGCTTCCATTTCCTTTTCCATTATCCCTCCCAAAGATGTTACATACTCCACTACACTATTGTAGCTCCCATTTTCTTTTCCATTATCCCTCCCAAAGATGTTGCATACCGTACTATACTATTGTAGTTCCATGTTCTTTTCCATTATCCCTCCCAAAGATGTTACATACCCTACTATACTATTGAAGCTTCCATGTTCTTTTCCATTATCCCTCCCAAAGATGTTACATACCCTACTATACTATTGTAGCTTCCATGTTCTTTTCCATTCTCCCTCCCAAAGATGCTCTAATTTGTACTTAGTAGGCTCTGGGGCTTGGAGCGAGAAACAAGGCGTCAGGCTTGAGGCTGTTCAGCCTCAGCATTTTGAAGCCCGAGTTTGCAGCATCATGTTGTCCACCCGGAGTTTTTCAAAAAGAGGTTGCCAAATGGGCATATAGGGGGAAAAACAGATAAGATTCTGCCGGGTCCATCTAGTATAGGCTACACACACATCGATGCCTTGAGAAAGCTTTAGGCCTTGAAAGAACTTCAAGACAGACACCTATCGGATAGAATGGCCTTTTTCATTGGTTTGCTGGACAAAAATACCCTAGAATTCGAACCTAAACCCCATACACCCTAAATCTCATGAACCCTAGACCCTAGGTAGCGCATCTTGAGGAACTCCCAGCAGTCACCAGTTACCCTGAAGCTGATCCAGGAACTCGAAGGCGCACACTTTGAGCATCAAAACTGAACCTGATGCATGATACAGCGTTTAGGGCATAGGGTTACAGGCTACGGATTACGAGGGTCAAGTGGTTCAGGGTTTCAGGTCGCGCGTCTGAACTGGAATTCAGTAAGGTTTCTGCTGCTGACCCATTCTACAACATCACAAGCCACAGTGCAATCGTGTGTACCTAAACCCCAGAAGTATGTAGAACAATAGCCCTTAACCCATAATAACAGCCATAAACGCCATTACTTTACATACTTTTGGGGTCCAGGTACTACCCAAACCCTAAACCCTGAACTTTGAACCCTAGACCCTAAACCCTAAACCCTGAACAGGCTTCTCAGCGTTGAGTCCTTGGATTTGTCAGAAACCGGCTCCGTCACCTTGCCCTGGGCGTCCAGTGAAAATTGACTGGCAAGAATTCGGGGTTCTAGGGGTTGGGCTTAAGATTTAGGGTTTAGGGGTTGGGTATAGGGTTTAGGGTTCTAGGGGCTGGGTTTAGGATTTAGGGTTCTAGGGGTTGGGTTTAGGGTCTTGATATACAGTATGAACTAAGGAGCGGAGAACCACATGCAAGCGTGCTGGAAACTGTGCTCATAAGGGGTTTTAATTATAGGGATTGAATCTAGGGAGCCTGAGTATCTATACAATGCATAAAGTAGGCAATCGGCCTTCTATGCTAGGAACGAGTAATATGGTTGGGGCCAACATCCACGATACATAAAGGCGTTTGAGCCGTTGGGTGTCTGCAACAGGGATGGGTAATGAAGAGTTAAGAAACACATGTTGGTGCACTGCGCCCCAAAATCTGACATGTAATTCCCGCCGCGCAGTTCCCTAGTGCCTGTTTGTGAGCGCACTGCCGCAAAGCCAAGTTGCAACCCGCATCCTACTGTCCCTGATGTACAGTCAGAAAATCGCCAGATCACTGAAGGCCTCTTATGTGCATGTCTAAATGAATATGAATAGATTTCTGGCGTATACTGGTATAAGGTATAGCAGACGGATCTGAAAAGCTAGTATTGATACTACTTATTGAAGCCCCTATCGTAGCTTGGATCCTAGGCGTCAACCAGTCTAGAAGCCCTAGCATGGAGACTCCCAAAGCAAAGAGGAAGCCCTTACTGTTGGAAACCGTGAAAACCCTAAACACCAAACCGGATAAAATCCGAAAAAAAGCAAGAAAGCCCCATTGAAAGCCTTTTTGGACCCCATAAAATGCGTATCTCGCGGAGAGCACAGTACTGTTAATCAGCAATACCTGAACCCCTAAAGCAGGTGAACTACTGGCCCAAAATCCTTAAATACAGCCCCATTCTACATACTTTGGGGGTCCGCCCAGATATACCGGATTTGGGGTTCAGGGTAAGTACATGTCCTCATAACCCAAGTATGAGCCAAATAAGCCCCCTAATGTGCTTCTCGTAGGGTTATAAGTACCAAGTATAATTTGGCTAGAATTAAAACTTAAACCCTACAGCGGTTTAGGTTTAAACACCAAAAGTATGTAAAATAATAGCCCTAAACCCATAATAATAGCCATAAAGGCCATTATTCTACATACTTCTGGGGTCCAAGCAGGGTTTAAACCCTAAACCCTAAACCCTAAACCCTACAACCTGTGGGGCGCTCACGTTGACTCTTAGGTCTGCTTCAATAGCCGGATGCCTGGCGGCCTTCGAACTGGCTTCACGATTCGGGCTGAAACTTGGAGAAATGCTAGGGTTTAGGGTTTAGAGTTTAGCAGCGGGGCTCCTATGTAGTTCCTTTTGGGATTTTCTATGGCTTTTTGGGTAATTAGGGGATTATAATATGGTACTCAAAGATAAGGAACTACACAGGAGGTTAGGAAGTGTAGCCCTAAACCCCTAAGCTGATGAAATCATCCAACAATTTGTTTCAGCGACTCAAATTTACCTACCGGAAGGAAGAACCTAACACATGGGTATCTGAGCTGCTAGGGGTACACAGGACTATTGAGGTTGGGAAGCGCGGTGTCTATCAGCAGTTCCTCATGCTGACTGCCAGCACCGCATGGAAAACGCGGCAAATCCAAGCCGCACGAGTTTGAGACTGAGGCTGCACAGGAGGCGATTGACAAGACTCTAAGCGGATTGGCCGCGGCGCGCAACAGATGCTCCCGACATCATCAAGATCAATTTGGTCACTTTGTGCTGCCTGCTTTGCGCATACACCACAAACATGGCATTGCTGCATCGTCCTCTTTTCCTTCCCAATATGGTCAAACAGCAAAAACTAGCAGCTCTCTCAGAGATTTGGATCCATGGCAGGTCCAGATCGCAGTCCATGACATACCATGGGAGGCCCAAACTGAGAATCGGAGCCTCTTCGGGTTGCGCTGCTGATGTGTGAGTGCTCCTACACCTCACCTGTGTGGTTGTTGAATCATTCCCCAGGTCCTGCTTAGGCAGGTTTACCAAGGCGCAAAATAACTCCTCACAGATTGCACAGAATTTGCAGATCATAGTGCATACTCAGAACAAATACAACAAGGAATTCGAACATGTTGCTAGTAGATGGAGTTCATAGCAGGACTAGACCACGTAATGCCATGAATTACTGCGGTTTCTTCACCAGAGCCCCCAAGCCCTGAACCAGGGCCTGGGGTTGGGGGCTGGGGGCTGTCGGTGGTTCGGAGTTTAGCATTTGAGGAGGTGTGCTGCTTCAAGCTTCGGCATGCTCCCCATCCATGCTGGCCAGTTCTCCTCCTCCTCCTCCTCCTCCTACTCCTGCTCGTCCTCCCCAGCTCCTGATCATGCTAAGTCTGTTGCTGCCACAGGACACAATGTCTGGCACTCTCTCGAAAAAATCAGGGAATCAATTGCAGGTACGGTAGTGATTTCTTTCAAGGAGTTACTGTAGGGGCCACATGATAGAAACTCAGGGGAAAACATAAGGCAATTTTGCTGGATCTATTGCACGGACGGTCTTCAGGTTATTCAAACTTATGCATGTGTGACAGTTGCCATGAGACATCAAGAACAAGAAGCTAAACCGTGAACCCTGAATCGCACAGAAGCTAGCTGGGTTGTTGCAAACACTAGACGTGTGATCACTTACATGCACACGAAGCTGGATTTCCTTTGTCTTTGTTTAGGGTTTAGGGTATAAGGATATTCTATATTCATGGCGCTATAAGAAGGGCTATTTCTTGACATTAGTTTATGGCTCGCTGTAGCTACCCCTCCCCAAGAGAGCACGTTCCTTGAACGGTACTGTTGATAGAGGAAACCTCTCGCCCCTCAGAGGGTCCAAAACTTCTTCGTACTTCCATAGGTGCAGAATACTTACCCTCGGGCTCCCAGTAGCCCCATGTACGTAACATTGATAGACCCCAAAACCCTAAAACCCTATATATCCCTATATATCCCCATATAACCCTATTTAACCTTATACAACCCTATATAAACCTATACAACCCTATTAGGGTATTCAAAGGGGCCCGATGTAGGTATTCTTAAGAAAGCATGAAGCCCCGAGGCTCAGGTGGCGCGGGATGTCTTCCATCCACCCTATGAACCGAAGCCTTATGCGACCTCAGAGTGTGGGGAGTTCATAGAAATGCTTTTTGTTGGGGCGGTTCCCAACATAAGGCTTATAGTATGTTGGGGTCTATTTTTGGGGTACCCTGATTTGGAAACTGCCATGTCATGTAAATTTGCCAAGGCACGCAAGCATTCTTACCCCCCAGTTCCCTCAAGATAGCTTTTGGTGGGGATGAAGGTCCTGTACCAATCGTGAACTGGCTTTGCCGTGGGTATTAATCCCTTCAAGACCCCCAGCCCCACCCCTTAGGGAATGGGGGTTGACTAATAGGGCAGTGGATTATACTGGATAAAGCTTTTCAACTTAATTCGTACTAACACCGAGCAAGAAGCGCACAACTCAAGGACGAGTCTCGCAAGGATACTCCTTGCATATTTTTGAACCCCATACGCAAGCCATGCACTTTCAGTTAAAGATGTTGCTATTGGGAAAACATTTAAGATAAACTCCGTATTCCTTCTTATGCTTCAACATAACCCTGGGGCTCCATGTCTATGACTAATACCTACATTGGCCCTGCAAGGTCTGCAAACATTACCTTATTGGGCTATTTGGAGCCTCAGGGCAATAAAGCCCTAAGCCCTAAACCAAACCCTAAACCCTAAAGCCCTCAACCCTAACCCCCGAAACCCTAAAGCCCTCAACTGAGAATGACCTACGAAACATTTCCAAAGCAGAGCTCTTAAGCGTCGCGCACATTCTCTTTTCACATAGGGAGCTAGGAAGGCGTAAGGGAGGGGCGGTTTAGGGTTCAGGGTCTTGGGTTAGGGACTAGGCTTTTGAATGTTGTTGAGTCCAACGGGGCTTTACACCCGTAAACCCTAAACCCTCCCTCACGGCCGCCTAGCTCCCCATCTCTTTTCGCAGTTGGTTTACCCTCCCCGCATGGTTGGAAGCACCCTTCTCTTCCAAAACCAGGTCAGGATGGGATATCAGACCCCATAACTCCCTGTTGGGGAAATTCGCAAAGTTCCAGCAATATCAAAGTCATTAAGTAGAAATACTCGCCAAAATGGTTGTGATTGTATTAGGAATGGCTACGCAACAGAGAAGGGGCTTATGAGATCTAACCGCCCATCCTGGGATAGCCTGCAAACAAATCTGAGAGTGATTTGCTCCCATCATGCAACAGTCACGGACAAGACGAATGTAAAAGGCTGAGTAGTGAGGAGTACCAGCTACTTATAAACTTATGGTTTAAGCGATATGCCCAAGAACCCAAGAGACTAAGCCCCATTCTTGGCCCTTACATTGGGTCTTGCCGCGACTGCGGGAATCTTAGCGCGGATACCATCAACATCTCCAACACCCCTCCCCCGCTGACGGCCAAAATAGCAGGGAAATGAGAACCTGGAGTGATGGTGTCGTGTGGTGCTTTGGGACGCACGTACCCCTAAGCCCTACACCCCCTAACCCCCCCAACTCCTGAACCCTAAGCCATGAAGTTGGGTCTTTAGGTTTCTGACTGTTCTGAATTTACACATGCACCTGTCTGCTTGCGGTTCAACGTATGGAGCCGCCTCACTTTTCCGAAAGTCTAGCGCCACTTCGCATGGCCTACTTAGAGAGGCATGGGACTTCTGATCCTCACTAAGGGCTTCGTCAGGTCATTTTGACAGATATGGGTAGCTTCCCAAAACTTCAAAGTCCAGGAGAGGAATATCTTCAGAGCTACATACTGTAAGGAAGCCACCCCCTTCTGTTGGGGACTCCCAATAAGAAGTCCAAGGCCTCTTTAAGTAGGAATTCCCGACGCGCCTGCTTTGGCGTTTGCACAGAATCTGGCACAGGCACCTTCGAAAGTCCGGGATTAAGGCGTACCCAAGAGCTGCTACGTAGTTCCTTTTTGGGTTTGGTATGGTTCTTGTGGTCTGAGTCTGGGTAGGGGATTCCAATATAGTACCCAACACAGGAGGGGTTCAAACCAAGGGCACAACTGCGGGCTGATCAAGAAAGCCAGCTTGCCCAAACTATCGTCTTGCTCATGTACCTTTAGTCCTACTACCAGCCTACTACTCAAAGCAAAAGGCCAGTATTTACAAATTATTATCTTGCTCATATACCTTAAGTCCTAGTACCGGAAGTTAGCGTGGCTGGTTATTTGGGATAGCCATGCAGCCAAGGGCTTGAACTAGTCGGGTTTACTTGCAACCCAATCTGCCAACAGTCTAGTATACCCATTATTCAAGGGTTAAGACGTAGGTCTGGTGAATTTTCAGGTAGTGTTTGGGGTACAGGGTGTAGGCATCACGAATATAACCCAATAAGCTGTACGTAGATGGGGTTACGTGCAAACCCCTAAACGCTACACCCTGTGCCCTGAACCCCGAACCCTGAACCCTGAATCGTAAAATCTTAAACCCTAGATCCTAAACCCTAACCCCTGAACCCTAAACCCTGAACCCTAAATCCTGAACCCTAAACTCTGAACCCTAAAACCTACATAGACATATAGCCCCTATGGAAACCCTATATCCCCCTCCCAAGGTATCCCTAAACCCTTGTAAACCCTAAAACTGCCCTCAGGGCCCAAGTACCTAATAATCATATATTTACCCAAAACCTGTACTACAATTACTATTACCCAAATCCCCAGTACCTAATTATTGGGTACATGGACTCTCTGTGCCTGACTCGTCCGGAGGATGGACCTCGGGGCTGCGGCAGCTACCGCGGCTGCCGCTGCGGCCACACCTGGGTTTAGGGTCTACCTAAGCCCCAAAAGTATGTAGAATGATGGCCTTTCGGGCCGTTTCATGGGACTTATGACCATGATTTTACCTACTTTGCGGTTCTAGGGTCTAATCTAGGAGAGGAGATGTTAAGGTAGTTTAAGGCGTTGGGTTCATAATCTGGGGATTGCGTGGTTTAGGAATTTAGGGTTCAAGAATTCACTAGGGTTTTGGGTTCAGATTAAAAGTTTATAGGGTTCAGATTTTAA
Organism: Symbiodinium pilosum; assembly: GCA_905231905.1. Taxonomy (NCBI): domain Eukaryota; class Dinophyceae; order Suessiales; family Symbiodiniaceae; genus Symbiodinium; species Symbiodinium pilosum. The sequence goes on along the minus strand of CAJNIZ010000602.1, from coordinate 15,302 downwards.
GGCTTAAAGATTTATATGAGCTATAGTCCCCTATATAATTCCCTATATATCCCCCTTTAAGGAGTTTAGACTATAGCACATATAGGGTTCAGGGATTAGAGTTAAGGGCTGAGAGTGCAGGGGATGATAGGGATGATACATGGGGTTCTGGGGTATATACAGGGGATTATAGAGCTCAGATTAGGGGTATAGTGGAAGGGCTTTAGGTTTGTGGGTTTTAGTGTGAAGTTTGTTTTTGGGATTTAGGGTTCAGGGTTTGGGATTTTGTCCGTTGGGCTCTAGGGTCTGAGGTCTGGGCTTTTGGTTTGGGGGGGTTTAGTGTTGGGGCAACCTCCTTTCATGGGTTCAGTCCGTGGTCACACGTTTCAGGATTCAGCGGGAATGCTCGAAAGACACAAGGCCCTCAAACCTTATCCCACATCCCGGGCTCATTCATGTATGTATATAGAAATATGTACCTGAACACATTATTGTTCTATATAAGCAGACAGGAAAAGGGAGAGAGAGAGCGAGAGAGAGAGAGAGTGCACCCTTGCACATTGCAGCCCTTGAACCTTCAACCCCAAAACATCCTAACTACAAACGCTGAGACGCTAAACTTCCTAAGCCTATCCCACGACCTGGACCCGAGCCCTAAACCCTACACCCATTGAGTCCTCGGCTAGAGCTGGCAGACTGTGGAATCGCGGCTACCGCAGCGCTCAACGCCTGTCGCATGCCGCCGCGTGCAGCTTCAGTCCAAGTGACATTTACGTCGGACTTGGGATCTAGGATTTTTGAAGTTCCTAAACCCTGAACCCTACCACCTAAACTTTGGTATTTTTGGTTACGGGGGTGGGGAAGTTATGTGGTCGAAGGTCAAGATCTTTAGGATGCGTGGTTTTCCGGCAAAAGACTAGAATCAGGAATCCAAGGTAGAGATTGCTCTGGCGATATGTAATAGTGGTCGCGGTTCATGGTGTACCGTAGGGCGCCAAATCGGTTGGAAAAGAATGTTAAAAAGGAGAAGAATTCAGTATGTACATAAGGACCATACGGAAAAACACTAGGACAAATCCTTCACGAAAAGCTGGGAGAAGTCCTTCATGAGGGTTCGGTATTCAGCGTATATAAGGGATCAGGGTGCAAGCTGTCAACCTGAAATATTTGAGGACTTGACTGTGCAGGGATCATCCCGAGCGATGACATGCTATAGTCTAAACTCCTAGTATCCCGCTTAATAAGCCCCATAATTCCCCTATATAATCCCCTATATCATAGCCTATATCACCCCCCTTTAAGGACTTTAGATTATAGCTCATATGGGCTCCAAAGCCAAAAGTAAATGTTAGACTTCATTGAGTAGGGTTTTGAGGACAATCCCCACACCCTATATATCCATGTATAGAAAGCCCTACATAACCCTTTATATCCTTTTCAAAGAAGAAATTATCCCTACAGTGCCCATGCTTGGCGCTTGGGTGTTCCAAGTCTGCTGCGCTGCTGCTGAACATGCCAATGGTCATCCTCAGGTAGATTGCACCTGCCGCTCCTGAAAAAGTATTGGGCCAAAGAAATAGTTTTACTGGTTCTCAATAGAAAATAAGGGAACCGATCATATAGGCGTTGCATTCCCGTGTTCCCTTCAAAGAACCAATAAGTAGATAGAACATTCTTGGTCCCTTACAAGAGCTGAGAGTAAAGTACATAGCATTTCAAAAATCCTGAACAGAGCAAATTTCCATGGGTGCCCGGCAAGCTTCACACCAACCCTCCCGAAGAACTACTTGCAGGGCTTCAGAAAATCTGGTGTCTCTCTTGGGGAGTATCAGGTTGCGTGCGTTGTTTAAAAAAAAGAGGGCAACAATTAACAACAACTCCTTGCGCCTACCTGGATCACCAAAACAGAATAATTGTGTTTTTGGCTGCTTTAGCGGATGTTGAGCCATTATCTTTCTCCACCTTGGGGTCCGGCGAAGGACTGACCCTGAACCCAAACCACAAACCCTAAACACTAAACCCTATAGTCCTCGTTAAGTAGATAGAATATGGGGTATATGGGGATCTTATGATATTATACCCAAAGCCATATACTATCTACTTCTATCTACTTCAGGGGGACTATAGCCCTAAGCCGGTTCCTCATCACTGCACTCTATGTAAGCCCCATACCTGGATGCCCCCAAAAACCCATCATATTGGCCCTTGACCCAGTTAAATATGGGTACCCTGAACCACAACGAAAAAGATCCGAGCCCTAAACCCTAAACCCTACACCCTAAACCCCAAACCCTGAAACCGAAATCCTGAACCAAACTAACTCCGGCCTGACCATTCCGAAGGATGGGCCTTGGAGCAAGCTGTTGCACTGGCTCCGGTATCTCCACACCTGGGCGATTTACAGGGGATCAAGGGTTTCAAGAAGTTGGTTCAGGGTTATAGAATTTAAGGTTTAAGATCCGGGGTTTAAGATATAAGGCTTACGTTTGCCTGGGGTAGTTTTAGGGGTTGTATAAGGTTTACCGGACTCAGGGATACCGCACGCCTAGGCTCTTTTAGGGCTAGAGCTTCTATAACTTAGGGATATGTGAGGGTATTGGTTAGCATCCAGGGTGCAAGAATCAGTGTTCAGGGAATGGCCCTAGGCCCTAAACCCTCTCTCCTCCCCAAATATATGGGCCCCACAAACTAAGGCCCTCATTCGGGATATTGAGGATCATGAGGGCTTGCCAAACCTGTTGGGACCGATTAGACCGCATTAGTTTGGAGGGGACTATTGGCCAGGGCCCATGTAAGAATCAATCATAACGCCCCAAATATTGAGGTTTGGGTCCCGGTACCCATATCTTGGGATTTAAGATCCAAACAGATCAGATTCTAGCATTTGGGACTTAAACCCCATGTGACCCGATTATTTGAGTACTTGGACGCCCCTCTCGGTAATAGGAATCGTAAAAGACTATAGGATTTTACCTGGGATGATTACCTGGTTATAGGTTGCATTTTTCCCGCCTAACTCAGGTGGCACTGAAAAGACAAAAGGAGCTGCCTTGGAAAGCTCTGACATCAACCTATCACGAGTGACACCATTGACTACGGTTCAGTGCTGAGGGGTTGAGACTACTCAACTGAGCCTTGCAGACATATAGCATCCTTCACAGTTAAAGGTTTAGGGTTTAGACCCAGTTTCCCCGAAAAGCGAGCATGCTGTGCCCTACGCGATGTGGCTGCCATGTGAGTGAGCATGGCCTTACATGTTAGAGCACAAGAGCACGTTTTTTCCCCCAGGCGTGCGCAGATGCACGTAGAACTTGCAGAAGGCCCATTGTGGGAAGCCACGACGGACCCTGTGCTGGAAAGGAACACAAGCACTCCGAGATTTTCAGGGAGGCCTGCCAGTATCTGGGCAGCTGTCAAAGCCACTTTCAAGGCCTACATGATTATAAGAGGGCTTGCTGGGTATATTCTGCAATACTCATCAAAGGATTATGAGGGAACAATGTTTGATATGATTTGAAGTTCTAACGTTCACTTCTGCATGCTCCAGAGCTCACACCGGCTTGAGGCTTAAGATGTGTGGAGTCCGGCTTTCTCGTTTCAAGCACATGGCAATACTTGCCCAACATTCGGGGCTGCATGAAACCCTCATACTCTGGTTTCTGCCGAATTGGGCTCATCGTTGTTTCTCCTTCTTATTGTTCTATGGGATTCAGGTTGGCCATCGTTTTCATTTGTTCTTATTCCGGGGTCATGTTCGAGGTCTCAAGACTGGCACTTAATATCTAGGAGTACCAAAATGGGACCCTAATTTTTGGAACTACCCATATACATCTACATGCAAAATACAACACTGGTCTTGCGAGCTTAACTTGAATCTACACACAACATGCAACTCGTGGCCACGGAAGAAACAAGCATAAGCTGCCATGGGGGCCATACCAAGCGAAGTTTCTAGATGCTTTGGAGCTGCTTTCCTCCTTCCTTGGCCAGGAAGACTCATTATTGGTCCTGTATCTCCTGAGCCCTAAACCTCCAAAAGGATCTAAAAACCACATCCCCTGGAACCATGGGGTAAATATATAAGGGTTATATAGGGGTTATAATGGGTCTATATAGCGGATCCATTTTTTTGATCCCCGCAGGGGTCTGGGGAGCCCTCAACTCCTATATAGCCCCTAATTCGTTAAGCTCTCAGATCTTCGTGCAGATTGAATGCACAAAGGAATTAAGATATTCCCGCGAGTTTTCCTTTTGACAGCTACAGTGATGGCTCAGGAAGTTTGTGGCTCAGCCGTCGTACTCACCTGGATAGAAGGTTTGGGATTTGGCGTGTGTCTCTCAACAGGCGTATAGTCCCCCTGAAGTAGATAGAATATGGCTTTGGGTATATTATCATAAGATCCCCATATACCCCATATTCTATCTACTTAAGGGGGACTATAGCCTTACAGATCCTGTTGTAAGATAGCAGAACCTCGCGCTTTTGGAATGCTGGGCGAATATGCGCAACCGATGTTATATTTCCGATCTTCCCGTACCCCGCCAGGGACCGGAAAATGTCCCCAACAGATAACAGCTCGATTGAGAGATGAGGATGTGTTTGACAGGTCCTTGCCAGCGATGTGCTCCAACCAAATCTTGATTCACCACTGCAACGCAACCTATTAACCCCATCAGGAACCAGGTTTACCTACAATTTAATGCTTATACTCATTTTCGAAGGGCCCCGGTGTAGTTGGTGCACGGTTCATATTCCGCCGTGGTACGAACCCTACACGGGGGGTATGCGGGGGGTTTTGCAGAGGTGCGGTGGGAATTCCGCTCGT
>CAJNIZ010000601.1:12743-23965 GCA_905231905.1 Symbiodinium pilosum | reverse complement strand
TCAGAAGAGAGCCTACATAGAGCTAAAAAACAGAGCTGATGCGTCGCTGACCTGCAAACCATGTTTTTTCACACACGCCACAACAGTCCCCTCTCATGGGCTTACAACTCTACTTATATTCCCCCTCGCTGGAATTATTAAGAGTATGCCAATCACCAGGAGGGCCTATGTTCCCATTTTAAAGTAGCTACTAAGCCCAGCGGGCCATCTTCATGGGGAGACAGGGTGGGAATGTGTAGTCCCTAATCTCGAAATAAGGGGGATACTTGGAGTTTAGACGATAACTTCTATATATACACCCACACTGGCATGGCGGTCTTGGGTTTAAGGCTTCGGGTTGCGAGTTTAACGTGTAGGGTTCAGGGTTTGGGATATCAATCTGTATTTATATATATACACACATATATTCGGATTCAACCAGGAATCCCTGTATAATTGTCCTAGTCTTCGGGAAAGTCCCAGGCTTGTTATTTGAAGGTAATACCGTTCCCAATTAATAGCCCCCTCCCACACCACCTGACAATGAATCTTCCCTGTAGAATGCCAGTATATGCCCCGAAGCCCTAAACAATTACTGGGGAGGATAGGGGGTTGTTATTAAGGGGAGGCTACCCCTGTATGAGCCTTAACTTGTGCACATTCTGTATTGTAAAATATAGGGTTTAGGGTTTAGCCCATATAACAACCAGTTTCCATATGATGTTTGATGTCGTTGTCCATTCAGCTCATTAACTTACCGGTTCTGAGTTTAGAACCTTAAACCGTAAATCGTAAACTCACCAGTTCAAAGCCTAGGGATAGCAGGCAGACCCACGGCGGCGGCGCACGATCGTCCGCCAGGATTGTGGATAGGTTGTGGCCTGGGATATTGTTCAGGTAGCATGAAACATGGGTACGAATATGTACACACACACACACCTACATCCTAAAGCGCCAAGCAGAAGTGTGACAACAGGCTTGTCTAACGATAGCCCAGTGGCGTCGGCGATGTAACAGCCCACTCGTACCACACCTGCGGGCGGTGCTTGACTCGAAGAATTGACTTATTTAGCTTGTTGGTTTAGGGGTTTGGGGCTTCGGGGTCTAGCAGATTAGGGCTTAGGATTTAGGATTCTTTTTCTCGTGTTACCCATATGGAGCGGCATCAAAGAACACTCCCTTTTTGCGTACTAGCGGCCAAATTATTCATGGAACCTAGAAGGGGGACACCATGTTGACCACCCATCATGTTCCTCATCACATTCCCGTTTGCCACCCAGAAGAAGTTCCATTTGCCCGCCGTGAACCCTAAACCCTGAAACCTAAACCCTAAACCCCAAACCCTAAACCCTGAAACCTAAACCCTCAACCCCGAACCCTGAACCTTCTACCACCCCGCTTGTCAAACCTTTAGGATGTAACCCCTACCACCATGGGCTATTAGACTCTAACATTCCTTACTAGGACCCTATTAAGGGTAGATTCAGGTACCCTTAAGGTCTAATAGCCCATAGTGGTAGAGATGTGTTTTGGGTTCAAAGATCCTCTTCAGGAACCCTGGAGATAACGTTTGTTCCTGTACGGCCTGTAGTGGGGCCATTTGCGGAACACCCTAAACCATATGACCTTAAGGGTACGCCCCTGGAAGCCTTAAAATTACAAAGGCTATCAGCACGTCTAAGAACGATATCTTTTCCTTGACCCCCATCCCCCTAGAAAGAAGGTGGCTCAATTAGGATTTAGGGCTTTGGGTTGTAGGATAGCACGACCCTTACATACGGCTCTCATAGGGCCTATAGGAAGGAAACTATCCACCTCAAAGCTCCTGAAGCTTAAGGGCGGCCGGCTTCAGTAAGGGATCAGTCAAGTCACTGGTCAAATAACTCGGGCCCGCACAGTGCAATCCCTGAACCCTAAATCCTGAACCCCTATAATCTCCCATATGTTGTTTTCCAGCTGACCCATTATGCAAGGCCTGGGGCCCCTTGGCAAGACGGGCCTGAAAGGTCATTCATCTGGATAGCTCTCCGTTTAAGGTTTTAGTCTAGAAATAAAACCATGGGCCCCTTGTATAGGCCCTTCACCCTGCGGTCCTTATACACCTATTATATACCCTATATGTACCCTTAAAGGTCCCTAGAATTCCCCTAAAAGGCCTAAGGGCCCATGTTAGGGGCCCATACTTCCGACCTTAGATTTAGGGTATAGAGTAGGGTGTGGCCTTAGGGAATCCAGGGATGTATAGGGTGTTTAGGGTGTAGGGTCTTTAAGAAGATTGGGAGGTGCCCTGGCTGTAATTCCACAGTGGAAGTTATGAGATTGTAGCTGCGCTAGGAGTCTACATCTAAGGTCTTATTTGGGGTTAGATAGGGTTATATAGGGATCATGGGAAAGAACATGGAAGCTACAATTTAAATCCTGGACTCCCCCAGATTAGGGTTTAGGGCTTTGGGCTTAAGGTTTTCGGTTTAGGGCATACGTGGAGCGTCGCGGGGACTAACTAAGTAGGTTAATAATGGGGATAATTCGGGGTACTATATGACTTACAGGGGATATTAAACTACTTACAAAGTTCCCCTGACCCTCCAAGTAGAGCTTAGTAAGAGTTTAGGACCCTAAACCCTGAACTCTGCACCCACCAGGATGAGGTTCAAATTGTTTTGCGAAAGTGATGGGGCTCTGCGAGAACCCTGTGAAGATGGTGCCTGCACTCCCAGGGCATCGGGTTTAGGGTCTCGGGTCTAGAGACCTAAACCCAAATCGAGTTACCATAATATAGGTCTATAAGGTGTTGGGTTGAAGGTTAAGTCAGCGATACTGTGGTCACAAATAGTTTGAGTAAACCCTGAACCCTACACCCTCAACCTTAACCTTGTAAGGCAAATGGTTCAACATTCCAACCCTAAACCCTAAACCCTAAACCCTAAATCCTAAACCCTAAACCCTAAAGGGTATCTCAAATAAGCCTCCACATGGTATTGGCATTGACTAAAGCCGCTTCCCCCAACTCTTTTGAGGGTCCTTTACAGGGCTTCTAAGTGTTCTATAGGGGTTTATATAGGGTTATATAGGCATGTCTAGGGTTTGGGGTTTTATTAGGCTTTAGGGTTTAGGGTTTCCCAAGATTAGGGGTTAGATAGGGTCCTTCGTCAGGAACAGTATGAAGTTCCATGCCAGTTGGGGGGCAGGGTAGCTCAACCCAAGCCAGCTGTCCCCAACATAAAAGGCTAAACTAAACCCCACATGCAAACAGTGCGAACATCAAAGGACTAAACCTGAGCTTATTACCCCAGCCAAGAATGGAGTTTCGCGGACGCTGAACTCAGAAAATCTTTCCGCTTTGGGAGTCGTCTCTGCTAGCATAGCTGCGAGCTGCGTGGCTCTCAAAGCTACATGAGCCGTCTAAACTCCTAGTATCCCCCTTAATAACCCCTAATATAATCCCCTGTATGATCCCCTAAATAACCCTCTTTAAGGAGTTTAGACTATAGCTCACATGCGCCCTAGACAGCAGCGGCATGGCACTCCCCAAAAGTACATGGGATGGGTTTAGGGTTTAGCTTGGGATGGTACGGAGCGTTGCAGGAAAGAACGGATAAGGAGTTCTGTGGCCACCGTTCTTTAATCTGCCATTACAAGCCGCATCATTGTCAAAGTGCCGAATAGGAGTTCAGGAATGTAGAAGCCTGAATGATTAGCAAACTAGTAAGCATCTAGCCCTAATGTGGCTATAGTCCCCCGTAAGTAGATATAATATGGCTTTGGGAATATTATAACAAGATCCCCATATACCCCCACATTCTATCTACTTAAGGAGGACTATGAATACAATTCACTGCTCAAAATGCCCAACGAGAGTTCCGGGTTCGGGCTGTGGGGCCGAATTCAAAAGCCTGAGAAGTCATCAGTACTCTTGTGTAGCTCTAGTATTCCCAGAACCCCAAACCCGTTATGACCCAACTTGAACGATATCCTCAATCCTAAGAGCCCTAACCGGATCCTAAATCCTAATCTTCAATCATGGGCGTCTTGCGGGTACTTGTAGCCGTGCTTGCGACCGGTATGTTGAAAAAATGGGGTCCCTCCCTATATATGTATATGTATACGTATACGTATATGTATATGTATGTGTATATATACATATACATACATACATAGATATGTGTATGTTGTTGGGCACCCAGAAAAAGTTCACGGGTTATTTGACTATCTGCCATCTACGCATGAAGCGTCGAGTAATTCCAAATCGAACCCACAGACACAATGGCAGAGATGACTCTGCCATGAAAACTACTGCCATCCATAATAATACTATTGACAAGGGATTATACGATATGACCGGGTTATAGCTTGGCATTCGACCCACCTAGATCGGAACTCAGGGGGAATGATGGCACAAGGCTCTCGAAGATATATCTTTCTACCTTACTTCTCTGCTGCGGTCTCCAGGCAAGTTGTGCCCCGAACCGTGCCCTAAACCCTAAGCCCCAAGCCGTAACCCTAAACACTGAAACCCATGGCGGCCCTACTTCAGCCTAACCCTCAAACTCCACCATGGCGACCTTTGCAATCCTTCCTTGGGGAACTGATAATGCTTCCAGGATTTTAGGGATTCAGGGATATGACGCCCCATAGTGGAGAATGAAATGGCAAAGAACATGGACCATGGCATGGAAACTTGGATTTTATATTTGTCTATATTGACGCGGGGTCCCTTTGTGGTGCTGCCTATCATGCTTAGTGTAAGGAGCGGTAAGTTTGGGGGGGCCTACTTCTGGACCCTAAACCCTAAACCCTAAACTCTCTAGGGCTGAGGTCAAGGGCTACGCGTGGCTTGGGGCACGGGATCCATTCGTAGGCTTTGGGTTTAGGGTTGAGGGGTTTAATGTTTGGACCTGTCAAAAAGTTATCTAAAGGAACAACCCTGCGCCCCAAACACCCCTAAAGCCCCTGCCCCTAAACCCTTAACCCTATACCCCTAAAACCCTAAACACCCCTAAGGCCCCTGCCCCTAAACCCTAAACCCTAAACCCTATACCCCTAAAACTCTAAGCACCCCTAAAGCCCCTGCAAGTGTATCTTGGGGCTCCGCAGCCACAGAAGGAACACCATTACGGTGACGAGCTACCCAGTGGTACAAAGTTGAGGATTGCAGCGTTTGCGGCTCATGAGTCCTCCTGCAGAAGTCCTAGGGTCTCTAGCTTAGGGTTAAGCATCTACGCTTTAGAGTTTAGGATTTACGGTTCGGGGTCTGAAGTTTAGGATCTAAGGCTTAAGGCTTAAGATCGACTCTTGCAGTCTATCGGCTTGGCGATGGCTACAAGCCTCAAGAATCAAGGTTATGCTTGCCGAAGAGGCTTCCTCGCTTGTTCATGACACCCAGGAGGAACTAGCCCCTAAACCCTAAACCCTAAAGCCCTAACCCGTAAGGTCTTCAACCCTAAGCTCTAGCTAAGTTTGAAGTCCTGTAATTGAGTCGGATCTGAAGTTCAGGGTTTTTGGGCTCTATCAAGGTTGCAAGCGGTCCGCCAGCAAAGACACAGTATTTGGACAAGAGTATGCCCTAAACCCTGAAACCCTAAACCCTTAACCCCTGAAACCCCATGCTTGTGGGACATCCTGCAAGATTTCTCATTAATGTGCCGTTAGCGGGAGAGAAGGCGCCACTCGGATCCGCATGTCATCTCTCTAAAACCCCTTCATAACCTTGGCTAGGGCTTAGGGCTTATTTAGGGTTTAGGGTTTGCTTTGGAGGAAGTCAAATCTGTTCAATTCTGAGGACCCTCTCTTGGTACCATATACCAATGTTACAGTGGCTTGGCTTACAACCCACTCATCACGTTCGTCTGCGCCACGCTGTTCCCACACACGGGATTCTCCTCAACTTTGCGCTTAAAGAGTTCTACCGGTGGCTGGAGGGCCTTTAGGCTTCAGAGTTTACTGCAGGAGCCTCAACACTTCCCAGGGTTTAGGGTTTAGGGTTCCCAATATCATTGGAGGTCTATGTGAGGCGCCCTACTACATACTTCTACAAGGAATCTATTTGACGTGTGCTATACCGCTATACCATAGTGATAAAAGGAATCTGAGACCACAATGTAGGTAACCAGTTTTGCCCCTAATTTGAATTGATGCAGGTTCTCTCTCCCTAGCCTGCAACAAGTGTCCAAATTTTGCGTGAACTACACACACCCACCAGCTTGAGAAATGGCAGTTGATTCAATTTCCTATTCCCGAGATGGCAATTGTGGAAAATCATGTCCTGTCCGTTTCCCTTATATACATATAAGAACCCTAAATAATATTCCCGAAGGACCTTTATATCAACCCCCCAAATACCTATAGAAGCCCCTGAAACAGGCTCAGAGGAGCACTGTTTTTTGAAAAAACCATCTGCTTTAGGGTTTAGGGCTTTTAAAAAGCCTCAGACCTCTGATTCTTGAGCCCTAATTCTCGGACCCTTACTCTACCCCTAGATCCCAGACCCGAAGCCCTAAACCCTAAAACTCTAAACCCTAAACCCTAAGCCCTAAACAGGGTTTAGGGTCAAACCCATTTTTGGTGCACGCCAATAGGACGAACCTACGAGCAGGCAACCTTTCAATAATTAGCGTTTTAGGGTTCAGGGTTTTAGGGTTTAGGGTTTTAGGGTTTAGGGTTTCTGAACAATCATCCCACATGGGCACATAGCTGTATACTTCTTGTAGAGCTCCTGTTCTAGTATGAATGTTCCTGACTGTTTGTTTAGCCTTGTGGCCTCAACCCCCCTAAAGCCTACATGTTAAACCTACGATCCTACACCCTAAGCTCTAAACCCTAAACCCTATAACCCTAAACCCTAAGCCCTATAACCCCAATGTAACCCCAATATATACATGTCAAACCTACAATCCTACACCCTAAGCTCTAAACCCTGAATCCTAAACCATGAGCCCTAAGCCCCTCATCCTAAACCTAAGCGCTAAACCCTAAATACTCAATCCTAAGCTCCCAACCCTTAATCCTACACCCTAAACCATGAGTCTCCCTTAAGTAAATAGACTATGGGGTATATGGGGATCTTATTATAATATACCCAAGGCCACATTCTATCTACTTAAGGGGGACTATATCCTGAATTGACATTTAGCCAAGGTTCCAACCTTAGATTTCTGGCCGGGACCAAAGTTCCGGTTAGCAGCTCAGATGCTGTGCGGAAGCTTGACATCGGCCAATCCTTGAAAGGCTTTAAGCCTTAAGGCTGTGGATTTAGAGCTTAGGGGTTAAGGATTTATCTTAAGACTTGGGATTTTGGGCTGAAGTATCAAGGAGCGAGGTTAAGCAATTAGGGGCTGAAGGTTTCAGGCTGAGGATGCAGGTGGTCAGGTGAAGATGTATGCTTCAGTACGGGAGTCGGCGGTCGAATTTTCCGTTTGGGCGCGGCGGCGCAGATTGCGGAAGAGGTGGAGGAGGATCACAGAAAATCATGTGTGGTTGATGCCGTTAACGGTGTTGCTTCCTGTTGTCAGTGAAGAGTAAGAAGCAGCAGCAGCAGCAGCAGCAGCAGCAGCAGCAGCAGCAGCAGCAGCAGCCTTGAGAAGGTAAGTGATTGAACGTCTTCCTCTTTGCATAGGAATTCGCAGTGTGGTGTGTGTGCCAATATAGGGGAACTTTGAGAACCAGGCTTCCCTAACAAGCCAGACACAAATCTGTCACTGGTGATTGGGGTATGAATGTAGGAGCCTTTGTAATTAGAAAAGTGCTTTAGGGTAGACGTATGTACTATAGCTATATGAGCTGCAGTCAATATATGTCGATATTTGCCATATAACTGATGGACATCAGCTCCTATTAGGGAAGATACAAGAAGCGATTATACTAAACTACCAAAGGGACCCTATGGCTCCTATGAACGCCCCTTGGGAAACCTTAAGACTGATAGTAGCTTCTATGAATATTATGGGGGGAGGCTTTGGGGGTTTAGGGTTTAGGGGAGAATATTCTGAATTCTTCAGGCCTCTCAGCCCCCTAAACTATGCCCCTACTTTCTGAATTCCGTGGCCCGCCATAGCTAACCTTCAAATGATAATCGTATTCTGCACACCCCAGAAGCCTAAACGTATGCACTCAACGGTTAGGCTATTAGCCTACGTGACTGTTTTGAGATGAGCCTCAGTCTCAAAGGCCTTGAAAGCCTTCTCCGCAATAGTCCTGCAGCTGCCAGGCTTTAGGGCTTAGGGTCCACAGTTTTAAGGGTTAATGCAGATTCCTTTCAAGGAGTTTACGTACCAGTCATAGAACTTACTCTAGGAAAGAAAGCCGAAACTACTGTATTAGCTGCATTATCTTGGTTTTCGTGCTGAGGCGCCTAAGCAGCTAGAATACTAGAGAGTCATATGAAAAAGCGCATGGAAAACGACAGGGAAAACGGCGGTTATGCAGGGGTTACATCGGGCTAGTCTGTGGGGCCTACATCATTGCAAAAAAAAAAGGTTCTTGAATCTGTGTAAAGGGATGATAATTAAGCAGGCTTCCAAAGTAAGGCTTAGGGTCGAGGGTTCAGGCATAGGGTCTCAACTCACCTGCTTACATCCTAGACCCTAAGTAGGTTAAACCCTAAGCCCTAAACCCTAAACCTAAGCCCCAAGCCCTGAATCCTAAACCCTAATCCCTAAACCCTAAACCCTCCTCCTTACGTCCTAGAACCCAAGGTTGAACCAAACGCTAAGCCCTACTTAGAGGTTCTTGGGACTCAATACGTATAGTCCCCCTTAAGTAGATAGAATATGGCTTTGGGTCTATTGTAATAAGATCCCCATATAGCCCATATTCTATCTACTTAAGGGGGACTATACTTACAACTGGGCTTGTAAATCCCCCTATCATTAAGGTAACCTACATAAGTCCAATTAGGGGGATAGTAATCTGGGGTTATAAGCCCAGTTAGAAGTAGTTTCTAAGTCCCATGAACCTCCCTTTAGCCCGAGTCCTAAATCCTAAGCCCCTAGATCTTGAGTCAAAGCCATCGACTCTATTCTAGTTACTGGTTCCTAGTAGGGAACTAAAGCTAAATCATCCCTATTCTAAGTTCCGTATTCCCCACTCAGAATCATTAGGCCTAGGAGTTTCACGGGTAGATCCCTACATAACCTTCAAAGGGGGGGGGTCTATTATCAACTCATAGTCCAGCTATATCCTAAAACGTTTAGGGTTTCGGGTTTTGGGTTAACAGGACCTACTCTGGAAACTCCAATATCATGTAGAAGTCTAACGAGTGGCCAACATGATTCCCCTAAAGCCTACAGCCCTCATAGAGCCCTACCATAACGGGCCCCAAACCCCAAACCCTAGATCCTAATAAACTGGGCCAGTCCTTAAGGCAAGCAACCCCGCTCCTCTCAGGCCGATTATCCCCAGCAGGCAACTGCAACTTCCACAAACAACCAAAGAACTCTTAGGTTTGGGGTTCAGAATCTCGCGATTTAGGGTTTCAGCTGCCCTGGTAGCAGTGCCAGAGTGACGCACTCATAAGTTGGGGTTTCGGGCTTAGGGCTCTACACCGCAACCTAATAGGACTGCACCTTAACCAAAATCTAAATGACCTTAGATAAGACTGCATGTTTGACCTCATCAGGGGTGAGAGATTTTGAGGTCCTGGCAATACAGCATCCCCACCTACCAACGTGAGGTAGTTGAACCCTAAACTCCACACCATAAACGTGAAATTCTGAACCCCAAAACCCAAAACCCTAAGCCCGAAACCCTCAACCTGGAATTCTGAACCCTAAACCCAAAACCCTAGCCCCTAAACACCAACCCCCTAAATCCTACCCGTACTGTCCATGTAGCCAAGCTCGAACTTCTCGTCCGACTCATTCTCCTTCCTCGAGCAGGGTTTGGGCTTTAGGGCTGAGGGTTTAGGGATTGGGGTTTAGGGTTCACGGTTTGGGGTTTAGGGCAGAGGAGTATTGCTCAGACGCCTCCACGGGTAGGATGTGTTGTTGAAGCTTTAGGACTTAGGGTTCAGGCTTTAAGCACAAAGAACACCCTCCACCGTCTAATAGTGACCACATGGGAATCACAGTAGGTTCCCTGCGCATTCCAGCTGTAGCGCTCGTGATGACTGGGGGGATCAGCTAAGGTACCGCCATAAACCAGTCTAGGTATGAAGTTATTTAGGGGTGTATAGTAGGGGTGGAGGTCCACCTACGACATATTTACAGCTGCATCAACGGCCAAACTCTTGTTCTAAACCTCACGAATCGCGAAACAGGGTGATCATTGTAGGTGAACTTGATTTCTGTTAATGCCAAAACTCCTGCTTGAACCCATTATACCCCTAAACTGCGTGAGCCCGGGGCCGTCGAGCAGGGCGAACGCGCCGAAGCTGGCAGGCGAGGCAGCTCTGGACCCCAAAGCAGGCAGCTGTGGGCTGCGCGTGAGCTTCGTAGGCCGCTGGTGAGTAACCTGCGAGGTCGCCCTTAGAATGATGTACCCCAAACCTTCCCCTGAGTGCCGAAACTCCAGAGGCCCTTCTGCCAGCGAATGTCGGGACCAGGAGGCCGTGCAAGCCTTTTGGAGGGGGGGGGGGCAATGGGGTTTGACAGTTGCTGGGAGGGGCTCCCAGGCCTGCGAGGGGGCTTGGGCTTGGGGGTTCCAGCGGCCTGCAGAGGCTGTTCAGACTTGAGCCTTCAACAGAGCCTTCACAGGCCTCCTTACCAAGACTCCCAACACCTCCCAGCCACCTGCCGTAAACAGGTTCAAGATTGGAGGCATCCAGTCAGGGCACCACCTGAAGAAAACTAGAGGCCTCGAGCCACCCCCAAACTCAAACTGGCACCCATCTAGTCTGGAGAACTCCACCTTCCAGACCCAAATCCAAACCTTGCACCTGTCTTGTCCGGATGCCTGGAAGGCTGAAGATGAATAAGCACGAGCAGCCTGGAGCCAGACCCAGCCCAAACCTTGCACCCACCTGCCGTAGACAGGTCCACTTGTTCAAGATTGCAGGCATCCAGTCAGGGCACCATCTGAAAAAAACTAAAGGCCTCGAGCCAACCCCAAACCCAAACTGGCACCGGTCTAGTCTGGACAAGTTCAGGCTCAATCTCAATAAGCACAAGCACCCTGAAGCCAGAGCCAGCCCAAACCGTGCACCCGCCTGGTCTAGACAGGTGCCCGGGCAAGGTAGACGGGTGCCAAGAACAAATAAGAAAAGAGGAGCGCGATCAGAGTTCGACAGAACCCTAAACCCGTAAAGGTCG
>CAJNIZ010000601.1:0-12643 GCA_905231905.1 Symbiodinium pilosum | reverse complement strand
CGGCAAACGAAGGTGATGGAACCATTGTGTAGTAATGTAGACCTGTGATTACGAAACCCCTGCATTTGAAGGGCCTTAATATTAGGATCCCTAATATAATCCCTATTAAGGGGATTGAGTTTATTAATCACGCGTCTTCATTAGTCCCTATGTTCTATTCGCGTTGCTGTCGTTACATATTAACTAGCCCTAGCCGACTCCCATCTGGGCAGTGAAAACTGTGTGAGGTGTGGAAGAGCGCGTCAGAGCGAATGAAAGTCGAGCAGCAGGTCGTACTATGTTAACCCCTAAACGAACCCTAGCCCTTACCCTAATACAAGCCCCTAAACCTTACTCTCTCTCTCTCTCCCTCCCTGGTGCTTCCAAGAACATCAGCCCGGCAATGACTCAAGCAGAACAATGTGGGTCAACATGGCCAAGCTTTCGCCACATAAGCTATAGTCTAAACTCCTTAAAGGGGGGGTATATAGGCATTATATAGGGGATTAAGATAGGGCTTATTAAGGAGGATACTAGGAGTTTAGACTACAGCTCACATGCCTCCTAACACCTGCCGAGCTTTAGCTTCACCACGGCTCAAGTTCAACAGTACTCCAACTCCTTCCTGCGGGAGTTGCATCAGTCCACAATCGCATGTGGCATCGCTTCGCGAATGCATAGAGATGTTGCAGTTGAGGATGTTTAAGATCTACCCCAGGACCTTTGAGCGTCACTAAGTATGCTGCATCTCTGAGAAGTCGCATAGGATCGGCTGCACATCTGGGGCGGTATACGAGTCCTTCTGTGTCAAGGGGTCTAAACTCTGTACCATTCTGTGCCCTTTCCTAGCAGCTTTGTAAGACCTCAGAAAGCGTCTTCCTCGACCCATTATTCTTGTATACACAGTAATGCCGTGAGAAATAGCCACCTCTACAAGACCAAACTCGCGCAACCAGGTCTGAGATGTGTTCTCCCGAAAATTAGGGTTTAGGGTTTAGGGTGAGCAAAGACCCCCTTTTCAGTTGCCCTGTTCGGGCGCGGGAAGATGCCTCATCCAACCTTAAATCCCAAAAGCCACAAGCCATACACCCTGGACCCCCTGGCTAATCACCTTCCCCTCTACAATATGTTTTAGGGTATATAGCGGAATGAAGAAGAACAATCGGTCGCATTTTTTAAAGTCCATCAAGCTCATTTGTGATTACGTTCTCTTATACCAAAAAAGGGTAAAATATTGTTTATCTCAGAGCGCCACCTAGAAAATGAAAACTGTTCTTCCATTTAGTCTCTGAGAATACACGCGCCTGTCACTAATGATACAAATACCCTCTAATCTATAGAAGTACTTTGGGCGCATTTATTACTAGAGGGTGGGAGGGCGGGGCAATAGATAGAGGGATTGGATTAAGCATCTGATGTATCACTAGTGTTGTCTTAAAATTGGAAGGGACGATGTGACAACACCTGAGAATACTCCCTAAACCCTAAGTCCCCCTAAATCCCTAAGCCCTAAACCCCAAAATCCCCCAACCCTAAATCCCTAAAACCCCAAAATCCTAAATTCCTCAACCCATTCCAGAACCTCAGGCCTCCCTGAAGCCTGCAGCGAGTTCACATGATAAGCCTGCAGCCCTGAAGCCTAAACCGTGGGGGTACTTCCCCCACCCAGTAACAGTTGGTACCCAACCACCTAAACCCTGAATTCTAAACCCTAAACTTAAACCGTAAACCCTAAATCCTAAACCCTAAAGCTCTTCTGAAAGCCTGAATCCTAAATCCCTTCATGGGAAGCCCGAATCTCTCTGCCATCTGAGACATGTACAGATCAGCGACGGACTTGTCGAGCTTGCCGTAAAACCTCAGGAGAGTTGTAGACCCAAAGCCCTAAGCCCCAAACCCCAGAAACCCTAAACCCTAAACCCTGAACTCTAAACCCTAAACCCTGAACCCTAAACCCTGAATCCTAAACCCTAACCCGAAACCCTACACCCAAAGCCCCCAACGCTAAAGCCTATGGACGCTACGATTTGGTCCTTAGGATCTCCGCCTACCAAGCCCCGTCTCGCCGGGCTTAAGGATAGGGTGTGGGGACCGAAGAGTACCGGTGGGGCTTTACAGGGGGATATAGGGGTTTCGGGTTTAGGAATTTCTGTTTAGGGTTCAGGGTTTAGGGGTTTAGGAGGGGTTTAAGGTTTAGGGTTCAGGAGGACCAGCGGGTTGGGTCAATGCCCCACCCAGCCAGGGGTACCACAACGGACTGTTGGAAGAATATCGAGGCCCCAATAACTCCATATTTAGGGGCCTATTACTGTAGCAGGGATTGGCCTAAGTTATGGGCGGAAAACCCTGTCAAGTAGGCTCACGTGGAATTCGTTTTCTTGCGGGAATCGAAACATCAAGGGTCCCCTTTTCGCGGCTGTTGCACGGGGACCCCACCGACAAGTGGGGCTCCTGAAATATAGACCCCAAGGTACATGATCCTAAGAAATGTGGGGGACTACCTATAAACAACCCCACCCTAAACCCTGAACCCTTAACCGTAAATCCTAAACCTTAAACCGTAAGCCCCCTAAACCCTAAACCCTAAACCCAAACCCCCAAACCCAAACCCCTAGACCCTAAACCCTAAACCCTAAATCCCAAACCCTCGTAAGAGGTGCTCCCATTTTGAGCAATCCCACACCGAGGCCTGCACCGAGCCTCTCAGGTTCGGGGTTTGGAATTTAGGGTTTAGGGTTTACGGTTGAGGGATTTAGGTTTGGGGCTTATAGGATTTAGGGTTTAGGGCTAGGGTCCCTAAGCTTACTGCTGCTTGCGCAGGAGCAGGGGAATGGACGAAATGGCAACAACTATAAGCCATGGGAATTGGGATCTAGGGCTTAGAGTGGGGGACTGGAGCCCTGTCAAACCTGTCACTATGCATATGCAACCCTCTTACACACCCCTAATGCAGAAGCTGCATTCGCCCCAAGTAGAACCTACCCAGAGTATCCACTGTGCCTAGGAAAGAGGGCTTTGTTTCCAACATGTTGGTATCTTTACCTTTTGTAAGGGTCTAGGTTCCCCAAACCCTAAACACTAAGCCCGGAACCCTAAACCCTAAACCCTAAATCTTAAACCCTAAACCCAAAACCAGCTTCTTAGGTCTGAGCTGAAGGTACTGCTGGGAGAAGAATGCCTGAGCCGGCTGTCTATTTGGAGGTCCATTGTACTTATAGGGTTTAGGGTTTAGGGTTTAGGGCATAGAGTTGAGGATTTAGGGCATACGTAGTGGGTATACGTAGAACTCAAGGCTATCAAGGGTTACTGTAGTTCTGGCACTTGTAATTTGGTTATAACTACAGCTACGTAGCAGGGCTTTATAAGTACAACGGACCTCGAGGCACTCTTAGAGGGAGCTGAAGGGCTCCAGGTTTGAGAGTCCAGGCTTTCAGGTCACTATCTACTTAAGGGGGACTAAAGGGTTTAGGGCTCATGACAGAAGTCGTGGTAAGTACTCGCATGTCTGTGCAATTGTCTGGAGCACTGGGTCGTCGGCCCTGGTTGCATCTCCCCCTTGAAAGCCTCTACAGATGCATCAAGGGCCTTAGAGTTCCCATCACATGCTTGTGAAGTTTTTGCTGCAAACAGGAGCCATGCCTGTTTCGGGGTCCTTGTAAACTGAATCTTCTCAACTTTGAGACGCGGCTTGTGATGGTTTACGACGAAGTGGCTTGCCAATGTAGGCTCAGATTTGTCTGACATAACAAGGGGATTTTGGTTCGCCACCCGGCCCCGAAAACCAAGAAGCCTGTGACTATCATATGACTCTTGTAGGGTCCCTACCATAGACGTTGGGGTTGCCAAGCTCCTCTTATTCTCATTAAAGGGACTCTACCGGGAACCCCAAATAGGCCCCAAGAATATAGCAGGAATATAATGGAATATGAGGACCCTGGTAGGTATATTCCTATTATATACCTACTATATTCTTGGGGTTCCCTATTTGGGGTTCCCAGTAGAGTCCCTTTATAAACCTTGAACCCTAAACCCCCTAGACCGTAAAGGGCTTTGGGTCTAGGACCTTGACCTCAAGCCTAAAGCCTACAATACCTACCATCATGCCATTTGGGAATTCCCAAAACCTATGGAAAGCGTGAGCGCCATGCTCGCCGGTCTACAGAGGGCAGGAAGGGCCTGAATTGCCTTATAGAAGGGTTTAGGGTTTATCCTGCCTGCATAAGTCCATTAAAAAAGACTATGTCTTACGAGAGAAAATGCCACACAACAACGGGGAGAAACAGAACATAATTACACATGCATACCGTTGATGGAGGAATCTTGCACGACCTTCATGCTGCGCTAACACTCAGATCCTGAACACCAAGCCCGAACCCCCCTCAATCAAGGGTTCCTGGGTTGTACCCCTAAGGTCGTACCCCTCAAAGGTTTCCCCAATAGCCCTGGTATAGCCCTTATATGGGCCAATGTAGTCCCCCTAGGCTCCCTTAAAAGGATCTAGGGGCACAACCCTGAAGGTACAAGCCTGATGATACCCTTGACTCAAATTACTCCGTGTAGCTAAACCCAGAAATGCTAAGCTGCCAAACCTTGCCCCCCCAAACCACGTCCGCTGCCCTTCTACGCTCGCCAAGTCCCCCCGAAAGCCACAAACTCTAAATCGCCAAACTGATAAATCCTGCCCAGCCCCGAACACCCATGCTGTTTAGGGACTAGGGGTGCCATGAACCCCTAAAACACTGAACCCGTCAAGCCCCTCACCCTCCTCAATCCTCAACCCCTACCTAGGCCCTCGAGTATAGTACCTTAGTGCATGCAACAGTTACCCGTTGTTTGGGGGTTCAAAGCCATCATCATGAGTATTTGGGAGGTCTACGTAATCCTAGGACCTTACACAATGTCTTCTAGTCTAGCCGAGGTACGTCAACTGCTACGCCATCGGCCGCAACTTTTCGCCATGTCCTGCGGGTAGTTACGCACGGGCTTACCCAGGGCGGGGGCTTTAGCAGTTGGCGCTCTCTTCTTGTATGGTAGGGGGTCCCTGTTTGCATACCCTACACATGAGGTCTAGTATTCTACAGGGGTCTCACTAAACGTAACGTGAATCAACCAAAACCTACCATTTGCAATTTGGGATGCTGTGCGATTCTTCGGCCATGTTCGTGCCCGAATCCTTAAATTTCATCTCCGCTCGCAGCTTCCCTAATGCCCCAAACACCAGGTCAATCCCCCCGACATAACAGCCCTAAACCCTAAACCCCTAAACCCTAAACGTAAACTATGGAGTTTCTCATTGCTGGGTGGAGGGCCGACCAACCCAAGCCCTAAATCCCCAACAAACTCCAATGTCGACTGGAAAGCCGTGAACGGAACTAAGTGACAAAGGGTCTTAGGGTTTAGGGTTTAGGGATGTTCTTTGGTGGTTGGGTATCACTGTATCCCCAAATAGAACACTTCTCAGATGCCTCGGACCAATGGAGGAAGAGAGCGTGCAAAGGAGAAATATGCTGACAGAGGGAACAAAGGCATGGGAGCGGGACTATTCTTAAGTTTGAAAAAAAGCCAATGATCTAGGGGAATTTAGAATAATTACTTTCAATTTCCGATTTAAGGCCACTTTGGTACTACTCCCTGTATAAACCATCATTTAGAGTGAGGTCGGGTGAGGTTGCTTTAAACTGCCCAGAATCTGAATGCAAATGCAGATGCTCACACTTATCTTGCCCGAGCTGAGGGCATCTCTGCAGGATTGGTGTTGGCTTCTGCTGCAAGGGCCTGTTTTCAGCTGCTCGTTGCCTCCAATCTTAAACCCTAAGCCCTAGACCCTAATCCCTAAACCCATGGACATGATGAAGGCGCCCATTAGCCAGGTGCAATTGGAAAGCAAACCAATATCGTCTGCATATTCCAGGTCTCATAGAGGCGATGGGACGTTTCGGACGCCAGAAAGTACACCGAAATGGCGTAGGTCATTTGTCTCCAGGTCGTGTGACTACGTGGCACTTAGGACCCCTACTAAGGGTTAACCCTTAGTTACCTATAATAGGAAACCCTAAACCCTAAACCCAGCCCTAAGCCCTAAACCCTAAACCCTAAACCCAGCCCTAAACCCTAAACCCTAAACCCTAAACCCCTAAACCCAGCCCTAAACCCTAATCCCAAAGGGTTAAGGGTCTAAGTCCCAAGGAGGTGAGAGATGGGTCAGGACCATCCTTAGGACTATTAGACGCGAAATTCATAATCTCTAGCCACACGGTTTGGGGTTTAGGGGTTTAGGGGTTTAGGGGTTTAGGGTTTAGGGTTTAGGGGTTTAGGGTCTAAACCTTCAGGAATGTGGTAGGAACCGTAAACCTTAACACCTCCTGTAACACCCAGATTACACGTTCCTAATTCCTTTCCAGTTGGTTTTCCATTGTTGGGGAAGTGCATAAGTGGTTTCTTCAAATAAGTGGACCCCAATGTAGACTCCAAAGCACTATAACCCTTTTCCTGGAAACCTCCAAAAAGGTACTCCTTATGTTGGGACAACCCATTTAGGGCCCCTAAAGACTAAACCTTAAGCCCTGAACTACTGACTACGGAACCCCCCCCCCCCCAAGAGTGCGGTCCGCTTCATGGCATCTTTGGGAGCCAGGAGCGGTCGATGGCTCTTCGCGCGGCTTCGCCTTCAATCCAGGCTTTGCACACTGGATTAACGGCTCTTTGCGGTTTAGGGTTAATAGGGTTGATAAGGTTGTAATAGGGTTCAGGGCTTATCTTACTGGTACTTAAGGGAGGGTGAGGGAGTGGACCCTTAAAATGTTTCTATCTAATTCCAATTTAGGACCCCCTATAGTGATCCCTATATTCACTCCCCCATTCTCCCTTAAGCACCATCAAGTTTAGTTTTCTATATGCCGTTTGTATGGGGTTTAAGGTTTAGGGTTCGGGGTTTAGGATTTGGGGTTAGGGTTGGGGCGACAGGGCGCAGGGGGCGTCCCAGATGCCGCGGATAAGAGCCACTTCCCCCAAACCCAACCCCTGAACAGGGCTGAGGGTTGAGGGTTTAGGCCGCAATAACCACCAAAATAGCCCCCAACAGTCTTTTATCCCCTTCAATAGCCCCTACCAGAAGGTTTGGGTTAGGGGGGTTCTTTCAAGCAGGGGCTCTGATCAAGCCTTTGGACGAATTCAGATTTGGCAGGTGCCAGGCCCAAGGCAAAGTCGAACAAGCACGGTTCAGGGTTCAGGAATGGTTTCGGGTTGGGGTTTAGGGTTCAGGGTTCAGGAAAGTTTGGGGTTTGGGGTTCAGGGTCTAGGGTTGGGGGTTTCGGATAAGGTATTTGGGTTTTAGAGGGTTCGAGTTCAGGAACCTATGATAGGTTAGATAGGTTCCTCTTCTCTTTAAATAAGGTTCTCTCAAAGCGGAAAACTGCTCGTATGTCAAGTCTTTTTCAATCACCCCCAACAAACACTCTAGGCTCCTAGGACTCCCTTCCCATAACTACTGGGTTGCCGTTAAAGGTCTGAAGTCAGGTTACCACAAGATTTGCTCATAGTGAATAGTAGCCTTTCCCTTCTTAGTAACTGCATTTAAGAACCTTAACAGCAAACCAGACTAAGAAAGGGGTCTCCAGGCCCACGTAATGATTACAAAGACGCTGCCAGGGTGTAGACGCGCCTGATGTCGCGCCGCAATGTCTTGATCTCTGAGCCTGCGAAATGCCAGAGGGGCTTCACACTTGCTTAGTTCATACGGTTCGTTGGGGCACCTCTTAAAGGATGCCCCCCCCCAAACTGTAGCCCCCGAATAGGCCCACAAAGTTTTAATGGCTTTTAAAGTCTGCATCTGGGTGGTTGTCAACATGATGGCCCCTTTTTGAGGTACCCTAAATATTAGGTGCCGTGCTATAATAGGGACCATAATTTTAGCAACCACCCGTGTGGCCCCAATGGTCTGTAACAAGTAGTTTGGATGTCTGAGCCTCCTTGCAGGCGGATCCTTGTCAACCCTATGATTAAAACACCAAGCCCTAAACCCTGGGCTCTCTGAAAAAGGCATTCTAAGAGATATCCTCGCAGTGCACAGGGTCCATTGGGGAAGTATGAAACATATTCAAGGTTTAGGATTCAGGATATAGGTTGTGCATGGTCTTTAGGAGAAATATGAGACGTGGTTCAGGGGTAGGGTTTCAGGGTCTTGGCTTAGGATTTAGGGCACCGAGATCATACAGCCTAATCCTGAATCCGAAGCCATGCGGGCTTTATACCAGAATGAACTTGACCAGCAGAAGCCTCATGCTAAGAATCGCCGGACAGGTAGCCGTAAGTATGGCCAGGTTGTCTAGAGTTTGGGCTTTGGGATTTAGGGTTTAGGATCAGGATTTAGGGTCTATGATTTGCGGATCGAGGTTGAGGGTTTCAGGAAATCCGTGACATTGGGGCTGGCAGAAAAGCCCAAGTACCGTTCACTCAAGGAAATAAGCTACAGCACCGTCTTCAGTACGTGTGCGCTGTGGAAACTGTGTTGATAATACAAAAATCTGCATGACCTTAGTATACCCAAAC
This sequence comes from Symbiodinium pilosum, assembly GCA_905231905.1. NCBI lineage: Eukaryota > Dinophyceae > Suessiales > Symbiodiniaceae > Symbiodinium > Symbiodinium pilosum. Next base: position 4,117 of record CAJNIZ010000601.1, on the reverse strand, counting down.
AACATCCCCAAACCGAGAACCCTAAACAGCATGATTTGTAGTGTCAAGTGTATTGCCCCATTCAAAATCTTACTGGTTTGTCAGGAAGCTAGTATTGGATGACTGCAGCCCCGCAATGATAAAACCTCGGCACTAGCGTGGTTTCCTCTTTACCTGACAATGATTTGGATGTCGCCGACCTAGTGTCGGCTTTGCACCCTGGAGTGCTAGATACTGCATGAGGAGCGGTACAGAAAACCCTGCACCCTCAAGATCCTTCATTACATTTTAGGATTTAGGGTGAAGCTACGCTGCAAACTTGATGCCGCGGTTGGTTGAGAGAGGCTTTTGGCGAGTGATGTCTGGCAATGCAGCTACACAGGAGTGTATGGGGGCATATAGGGTTGAGGGATATCACGCCAATATGGAGAATTAAACTAATGGAAAAAACTGGAACATGAAATGAAGGCTGGGAGTAACTACTTGCATAGATTACCATATGTGGAGGTTTCCATCAACAGGGGGCCTCAATGGATACAGAGGCTAAGTTTTTATGCTTTGGTAAGAATTTGATTGAACATGCACAGACGTCTATTTGAGCTAGTTTAAAACCGCTCAAGATAATATTTCCAATCCATTTTTCTAGCATACAAACCTGGCATGTCCCTTGATTTAATTACACCAATCGCAAAATCCGAATCATAGTTATTTGAGCTATAGCTGCCCCTTAATAAGTCCTATAGTAGTCCCCTATATAATCCCTTATATAACCACCCTTAAGGATTTTAGATTATGGCTCATTTGTCCCCAGATGAAGCCAAGTTTCTAGGAATCACCCAAGTGTAGCATGCTCAACACCACGCGGTTTAACCTTTAGAGTTCAGGAAGCCCTAAATTATCTTTCACTCCCAACCTGAATCCTCAACCTGAAACCCTAAACCCCTAGACCCCCTAAACCCTAACCCTGAACCTTAAACCGCAAAAACACCAAATTCCTAGAGGAGAGGCCATGCCTTCCTCCAAAGGTCCCAGGGCCTCCATGGCCTCAGAAATCAGCTTTACGTTAAAGCAATTTTTAAGGTAAATGGCTATTTAAAAGGTAAAATGGCTTCAAGGTAAAATGGTTCTTCTTGACAATAACAGCTCCAAGGCCTAAAGCTCAGGAATTCTGATGTCTCGGATACGGTTATCAATGTATATGCCCCCCGGAAAATGTCAAAAACCGGGAGGGTGAGTTGACAAAAGAGCTTGTACCTCATGTCCGCCGCAATTCACCTGGCCCTTGACTGCAAGCCCTGAACCCTAAACCCCAACCCAGCTAAACCCTAACCCTCCCAAGCCCTAAACCCTAAACCCTATACCGCGGTCGCTTGACTGCAGCAAGACTTGTCTTTCCGCCCGGGTTGATAAACCTGGTTTAAGTTACCATAATGGAAACACGTGTATATATATATATAGATATGTAGTAACTAGTAGGGTTCCCCCATATAGTAACTTGAATTAAGTTCCTTAACAGCAACCCAATACATGGCTGTCTAGTGCTTAGTGACGAACGAAGGGGTGGGTTGCAGGGACCTACGTGGCACTTAGGACCGGAACTACGGGTTAAGGTTTAGGGTTTAGGTTTAACTTTTAGGTACCAAACATAAAAGTATAAGGGAATCCCAAAAGGTTAAGGTCTTAGGGCTTAGTTCATCAAAGCTCAAGCTAAGTCCCAAGGAGGGACCATAGCAACAAGTTACATGGAGACCACTAAAGGAATCACTTCCCTCGTACCCTCCTACACAGATGGGGGACCACACGTTCGACCTTTACTGCGCGGCTGCTAAGAAACCGAAATTAGGCTACTGAAGTAACCACGTTAACTATTACAATCCATACTTTTTCTGGTAACTTAACCCTACACCCCATAGCACCTGTAGGGGGAACCCTTGATAGTAACTTTAAAATCTTCAGCACCAACCCAATTCAGACCCTGCATCTCTAGCCACTTAACTAAATCCAAAACCCTAAATCCTAAACCCTAGACCCTTAAGCCTGAAACTAAAACCTTAACCACGAGGCCCGCACCCAGTTCAGTTCCAACTGAGCCAATCCGACCCTGAGTTGGGAGTTTCTTCAACTAACGGGCCGGCAGAGGGCGCACCCCCCCGGAAACTAACTTGAAAATCCAAAAAGGGTCCTATAAAGACTACAGTCTCTTTAAAGGGGGCTATTTGTGTTTCCATGTTAGTTTGGGGGAGTGTAGAGTTTAGGGGCTCCGGGGTACACAGGGATTATAGGGGTATGATGAGGGGCCCCTACTGTTTAGAGAAAGTCATAGCTGGGTCAGGGGTTGGGAGGTAAAGCTCGGAGGGAATTTTAGGGTGTTGGCTTTGGGGGTTTAGGGCATGTATGGTTCGAATCTATTGGGGAACCCTTGCAAGACCAATCCCACAGTTTTGTTTTGCCTTTTACCCCGGAGGTAGAACTACTTGAAGGTTAGGGGGACTTAGTAAATATGCTAATAACCCCTATAACCCATATAGTAACCCAAACTATCCCTACTTACTAAGTCCCCTGGACCCTCCAGGTAAACCCTAAACCCCTAAACCCTAAGCCCCAAAGAGTAGCTTCCATTTTCTTTTCCATCATCCCTATATAACCCCCATGTTCCATCTACTTAATATCTACTTAAGGGGGACTATGGGGGACTTTAGGGGGGCTTCAGGACTTTTGTTCCAATTTGAGTCAGGACGCCAAGGTGTGAAGCTGGACATAGGCATAGGGAGTCAACCCGAAACTCCAAAAGTATCTGAGCTATAGTCTAAACTCCTTAAAGGGGCGTTATAGGGGATTATATAGGCGACTACTTCAGGGGTTATAAAGGGGATACTAGGAGTTTAGACGATGGCTCATGTAGAATAATGGCCAAGTGGGCTACTTTTAAATGTTTGGGCTATCATTTTACCTACTTTAGGGGCTCAGGTACACCCTGAGCCGTGTTGGCAAGAATTAGGCTTCAGCGTTGCAGGTTTAGGGCTTAGGGGAAAGCCAAGTGTCAATAACCCGAAAGCCTTGCATGTATACCTCTCAGGCATTACGTGTGCGGGCATTTAAGCCCTTTCGACTGACTCCAGCATCCCAAAGCGTTTAGGGCCGAGGTCACAGTTTGGGTTTAGGGCTTAGGGTTGCGGGTTTAAGGGCTTAGGCAAAGAGGGCTCGGATTAGGATTCACTCACATTCAAGTAGGTGCAACCTGCCACCCTCATGTTTTTAGTCTCTGTGCAAGGGCTTCGAGACCCGGGAAAATTCCCACAATCCCGGTGATCCCCAAGCCGATGCGGGGTCCACACTAGCTCAGGGCGAGGGGTCGATATATACAGGTGAAGGGGTGTGAAGTTGCAAGACAGTAGTTACGCTACCAATCGGATACCTAGCCGGTGACCAGGCCTGCCTCCCGTAGGGTGTACCGTCCGACGAGGATGGGTATAGGGCCCAAGCAAGGGGATGCCTGGGAGCGAGTAGTTCCCCAGTGTGCCCCACCGAGTTCCCTCTTATCAGGTAGCACAAAAGGAAAGTCCCCGTCTTTACGTTTGTCCACCGCCAGCAAGATGAAGAAGTCCGCCGACCTTGGGGGGCGTGTTGGATGGACGGAGAGGGGGTGAAAACCCTCTTCCTTTCTCCCGCTATCCCGTGCCCGCTTCCCTCCAGGCCCCCACATCTGCGGCAGCCGTTTCAACTGACTCCCACCCCTTCGCCAACCCCCCACCAGGAGACTTTTCAAAACAACGACGAAAAACTGGTCAGTGCCAGGCCCCCCAAGCCCCTGTGGGGGGCCCGGGCCCCAAGCCCCTGGACGCCCCAGCCGGCTGCCGCCCTCTCCCATCGTGCAACTCTGTGGATACCCCGGAGAGGCAGTTAGTGGGCTCAACGTATCGAGATATGTCAAAAAATTGTTTGTAATTACTTTGTGCACATTGTTTGTTGAATGTTTCGTAAGTGGGGGAAGCCAGACATGGACGCCATTTGGCAAGCAATTTGCAGCATGTGTGGCAACAGTTGTAAACTCGCAAATATTAGCCCAGAGATGTTCACAACGGTTAATCAAAGATGGTATTTATGGCGACCTTGACATGAACATGAACATGAACATGAA